>JALGBA010001032.1:0-17500 GCA_023970755.1 Azemiops feae | reverse complement strand
ATTCTTGGAAAAAAAGGGGGGGCAACAACATTGACTGCCCGTCCTTCTCCTTCCTTCAGCTTGTGTTCCAAACTTGGGGTCCTGGGGGAGGGGGGGGCTTCCCTTGAAAGATGTCCGACTGTGGGAAACGGACTATACCTGGTTGAAGACCACAAAAGGCTGTTCTAATTCTCACAACTGTTTTGGTCCTCCGTGCTCTGCCCTTTTGTGTGTGTGCGTGCGTGCGTGTGCGTGTGTGTGTAAGGGAGCTGGAGCTGGGAAAGTATTAGGGTGGCCTCTTCGTCGCACTGATTTAGACTAGGTGCCCAAACCAGCATCTCTTCTACTCCACCGTCCTCTCCTGGTTATCCTCCGGGCCCTCCGGTCGGCCCGAGGGGAGGGGTCCGCAGCTGCGTCTCGGACTTCAGAGGACCTCTCCCAGATAGGAGGGTTAACTCCTGAGATTTGCAGACTCGGATAATGCGTGAAACCGCAGTGATTTTCAGGAATATCAAAAGTTGAGATGGATCCAGCGCGGAGCAGTTGAACCTCTCTCCATCTTGTAGGTGTCTCCAGTCCACTCCGTTCTGTTTGTTTCGAGCCGCTGCTTCCAGGCCTGAGCATAGTCTCCGCATCAGGACAACGAGAAGGTCCAGGACTCCCATTTTCTTAAGGAGCTTCCATCGCTTGAGAAGTTCAACACAATCTGAGGCCTTTCTAGATCTTAACTTCCGTCTTGGCTTCCTCAGAGGTCCAGCAGGCACCAGCAATTATATCTCTTCTTCCTTAACCGGCCAGTCACCACTGATCACCTCAAATACAGGGAGACAAGATGCTATGACCACATCGTCCGTCCATCTGTCTATTCATCCATCCGTCCATCCATGCATCCATCCGTCCATCTGTCCATTGTCCATTCATCTGTCCGTCCATCCATCCATCCCTCTATCCCTCTATCTGTTCACCATCCCACCATACATCCATACATCCCACCATACATCCATACATCCCACCATACCTCCATCCCACCATCCCACTATCCATCCATCCATTCCACCATCCATCCCATTATCCCACCATCCATCCATCCATCTGCCCATCCATCCCACCATCCGCCCATCCATCCGTCCATCCCATATTCCCACCATCCATCCCATCATCCCACCATCCATCCCATTATCCATCGATCCATCCATCCACCATCCATCCATCTGTTCATCCATCCCACCATCCATCCATTCCACCATCCATCTATTCATCCATCCGTCCATCCATCCATCCCTCCATCTGTTCATCCATCCCACCACCCACCCATTCCACCATCCATCTATTCATCCATCCATCTGTCCATCCATCCATCCCTCTATCTGTTCATCCATCCCACCATCCACCATCCATCCATCCATCCCACCATCCATCCACCCATTCCACCATCCATCTATTCATCCATCCATCCCTCTATCCCTCCATCTGTTCATCCATCCCACCATCCATCCATCCATTCCACCATCCATCCCATTATCCCACCATCCATTCATCCATCCATCCATCTGCCCATCCATCTGCCCATCCATCCCACCATCCGCCCATCCATCCATCCGTCCATCCCATCATCCCACCATCCATCCCATCATCCCACCATCCATCCCATTATCCATCCATCCACCATCCATCCATCTGTTCATCCATCCCACCATCCACCCATTCCACCATCCATCTATTCATCCCTCCATCTGTCCATCCATCCATCCCTCCATCTGTTCATCCATCCCACCATCCACCCATTCCACCATCCATCTATTCATCCATCCATCTGTCCATCCATCCATCCCTCTATCTGTTCATCCATCCCACCATCCACCATCCATCCATCCATCCATCCCACCATCCATCCCATTATCCCACCATCCATCCACCATCCATCCATCCATCCATCCCACCATCCACCCATTCCACCATCCATCTATTCATCCATCCATCTGTCCATCCATCCATCCCTCTATCCCTCCATCTGTTCATCCATCCCACCATCCACCATCCATCCATCCATCCCATTATCCCACCATCCATCCATCCTATCATCCCACCATCCATCCATCCCACCATCCCATCCATCCATCCATCACTCTATCCCTCCATCTGTTCATCCATCCCACTATCCCACCATCCATCCATCCCACCATCCCACCATCCATCCCACCATCCCACCATCCATCCATCCCACCATCCATCCATCCATCCCACCATCCATCCCATCCACCACCATCCCAGAAGGACCAGTTGCAGAACATTGTCAAGAGGGGGGAGTAAAATCACATAGTCCACAAGGGGGGTGGGAAGCGAAGGGTTCTTAGAAACTTAGCAAGCTCTAATAATAATAATAATAATAAAGTTGGAAGGAACCTTGGAGGTCATCTAGTCCAACCCCCTGCTCAGGCAGGAAACCCTACACCATTTTGGACAAATGGCTGTCCAGTCTCTTCTTAAAAACTTCCAGTGTTGGAGCATTCACCGCTTCTGGAGGCAGGTTGTTCCACTGGTTAATTGTTCTGACTGTCAGGAAGTTTCTCCTTAGTTCTAGGTTGCTTCTGTCCTTGATTAGTTTCCATCCGTTGCTTCTTGTCCTGCCTTCAGGCGCCTTGGAGAATAGCTTGACCCCCTCTTCTTTGGGGCAGCCCCTGAGATATTAGACCCCTGCTATCATATCCCCCCTCGTCCTTCTCTTCATTAAACTAGACATACCCAATTCCATCAACCTTTCCTTATATGTTTTAGCCTCCAGTCCCCTAATCATCTTTGTTGCCCTTCTCTGCACTCTTTCTAGAGTCTCAACATCTTTTTTACATCGTGGTGACCAAAACTGGATGCAGGATTCCAAGTGTGGCCTTACCAAGGCATTGTAAAGTGGTATTAATACTTCACGTGATCTTGATTGACACGGAGTGTCAAAGCTCTCGGAGAAGCTCAGAAGATCCAAAGAAGAGCAAATATCTTATTTTACAATTCCACCGGATCTGTAAAATAAGACTGACCCCTTTCTCTGCTGCCCCACCGCAGGGAATCCGAGACGGATGTTTGTCCTGCACAGACAGGATCTGTTTACTGACCCCTCGGTCAAGCTGGCCTCTTTGCATAACTTCTTTGCTCTACTTTCGGTTTCCAGGATCCGCAGGGATTTCTCGGAAATGCTTCAGCTGAATGGCAGGTTTCACTTTCTCTTTCAACCCTCTTTTGGAGTTCTCCTCATGGGAGGAAAAATCAGAAGCAGAAGTAGAAGCAGAATAACAAGAGTTGGAAGGGACCTTGTAGGTCATCTAGTCCAGAGGTCCCCAACCTTTTGGGCACCTTTTGGGACCGGTTAATGTAGAGAGGGATTTTTCCCATGGACCGGAGGGGACGTGGTTTTGTGTGCTGCCTGCATCCCGCGGATGGGACTTGGCTTGTTTCTGCGGGCCTGGTCGCTGGCATGCCGCGGCCCAGTACCGGTCCACGGACCGGGGGTTGAGGACCCCTGATCTAGTCCAACCCCTCGCCCAAGCAGGAGACCCTACTACACCGTTTCTGACAGATGGCCGTCCAGTCTCTTCCTTAAAGCTTCCAGGGATGAAGCGCCCACAACGTCTGGTGGCAAGCAGTTCCACAAGCTAATACGATCCTGCGATGCATAAACAGAGGCACAGACTCAAGATCACGCGAAGTATTGGTACCGCTTTATAAAAACCCTAGCGAGGCCACACCTGGAATACTGTAGCCAATTTTGGTCACCACATCACAAAAAAGATGTTGAGACCTTGGGAAAAAAATTCAGAGAAGAGCAACTAAGATGATCCAAGGCCTGGAGGCTAAAACGTACGAAGGACGGCTGCGGGACTTGGGTTTGGCTAGTTTAAAGAAAAGAAGAAACAGGGGAGACATGATAGTAGTGTTCCAGTATCTGAGGGGCTGCCACAAAGACGAGGGGGGTCACGTTATTCTCCAAAGCACCAGAGGGCAGGACAAGAAACAATGGTTGGAAACTGATCAAAGAGAGAAGCAACCTGGAATTAAGGAAAAACTTCCTAACAGTGAGGACAATTAACCAGTGGAACAGCTTGCCACCGGAAATTATGGGTGCTCCATCACTGGAGGTTTTTAAGAAGAGACTGGACAGTCACTTGTCTGAGATGGTATAGGTTCCCCTCTTTGAGCAGGGGGCTGGACTAGAAGACCTCCAAGGACCCTTCCAGCTCTATTCTATTCACCAGCCATCATCTCTCTTCTTCCTTAACCGGCCAATCCCCACTGATCATCTCAAGCCCAGGGAGACAGGATACTATGACCACGTTATCCATGGCTTAAGATCCACAAAGGGAAGAAACGGCCCGTTTTGCATTGAGCAACCCTGCCTGTTTACTGAGGCTGGCCGTTTCCCCGGGCCTTTTTTTTTTTTCCCTCAATCACGTGATCTCCCGAGAGCTTTTTCGCTTTCGCTTTCCTGCTGTTTAGATATGCCTTTGCTCTCTCAGCGCCTGGGATGGGCAAGCAAAGGGGAGGGCAAGGCCGCCGATCCGGTTACGTTTTTTCAGTTTCCCACTGGAGGTTTTTAAGAAGAACTGGAGAGTCGCGTGTCCGAAATGGTGTGTGTGGGGGGGTCTCCTGCTGGAGCAGGCGGGGGCTGGACTAGAAGACCTCCGAGGTCCCTTCCAGCTCTATTCTGACTGATTGGTTGCAGAGGGGACAGGTGGACCGCCCGCCCACAGGCGGGGAGACAGACTGGGGACCCTGGGAGAACAAGCGCAGCAGAAGAGCTCCCGATGGTAGACTTGCGGAGTCTCGAAATTGAAAGGGTCTCTTGAGGCCATCTAGTCCAGCCCCTGCTCAGAGCAAGCCTGGCAGGCCGTCGGGCCTCTGACGGCCCTGCCCTCAAACAGCTTTTAATGTTAGGAACCGGTTCTAAGAGTTGGTTTGAGTTTACAAATCCTATACATACTGTACACCTGGCGTCTGCCTTCCTGGGATTGGTGGCCCACCAGGCAATGAATCTGCTGTTTTGGAAGGAGGGGGGATCTTCCTGGCCTCAAAATCCTGCCAATCGACTTGCCCAAGTCAGGGCTCTTCAAGGGGGTCCCTCAGATGCTCCCCAGGGCCTTGCCGGCATCCTGCGTCATGCCTCCCTCTGAGCCTGAATCTGCGGAGGAAAATGAACTGGAACGGGACCGTATGGAGGTGTCTGTGGCTTCAGAGGAATGTGGGGAAGAGCAGGCCGAGGCAGGCCGGGGCCCTTCAGGATTGGAACAGGAGGAAAAGGAGAGGCAGAGTTCAGGTGATGAGCAAGGGCCACCCCCACCTGATCCTAGAGCACGGAGAGTGGAGAGAAGGAGGGAACAACGCAGGCAGGCTCAGCGACTCGGGAGGAGAGCGTCCCGCCCTTCTCCCCAAGGAACACCTGGAGAGTGAGATTTAAGGAGACGCTGTGGGGAGGGGCATTTGTCGGGAACAAACGCTGATTCCTTGGAGTGTTGTGTGTTGTTGCCGATCTCTTGTTCTGCGAGTTCTGTTTGGAAACCTGGAAACTCGGACTATTGGATTGACTGACCACGTTACCTGAACGTTTAAAGACCTCGGACTGTGTTTCGGATTCTCTCTTTTGAAAACTGCTCAGGCAAGCGAGGATTCAAACAGACTCGTTAAAGTTTATGGTTTCTTCCTCGTTGTCTCTATGGCCTCGAGTACTTTCTTATGCTAAGCAGACTGTATTTGAACCTACTTTCAGCCAGAGTCGGCTGAAGGGGAGTGTGTGTGTTCTTTTCTTGGAGGCTTGCCAGCAAACAGAGCATTTGGGGAAAATTTGGAGCAATAAAAGAACTGTTTGAATTGCCAGCTGACTGCATTGCCTCTGTTGTGCCCTGGGTCACCACATCCTGTCTGAGGGGCCCCCTGTGGCCAGCACAGTCTTTCAGAGGCCAGGTGTGGCCATGGGGGAACCATCTGAAGCCATTCCACGGATGATGGACCCTGTCACTCTAGACAAGAGTGGGGTGGATGCTGCTGCAGTCCTGATCAGGTGATGGGGGGGTGTCTGCTATGAGCTGGTTCACCACCACCAACTTGGCCCTTATCTCCAGGGCACACCTGGAGGGGGACTCAGGGCCCACTAGTGCTGGGGACCCCAAGAGAGAGCTCTAGGGCAGAGGTCCCCAACCTTTTGGGCACCAGGGACCGGTTCCGCGGAGAGAGGTTTATCCGCAGACCGGAGGGTGCGCGATTTTGTGTGCTGCCCGCATCCTGCGGATGGGGCTTGGCTTGTTTTTGCGGACCGGTTGCTGGCATGCCACGGCCCGGTACTGGTCCATGGCCCAGGGGTTGGGGACCCCTGCTCTAGGGTAGCCCCAGAAGGGAATGTCTGGTTCCTGGGCTTGGTTGGGCCTAGCAACCAGCTAGGATTGGGGCTCTCAAACATAATTTGGGGGCGGGATGTCTACATGGCACTCATTTGGATCCCCACCTCTGGTTCTCCGGGTGATTTTTGTTTTCATGGCTTCTCTGAATGCTTGCATGGTTCTGCCCCCCTCCGCCAGCTTTGGGGCTCCATCTCTGAGATAAGGAAGAGCTGAGGGGTTTTCAGACCCACTGCAGATGTTCTGGGGAGCCTCCACCCCAGAAAGAGAAGCTGAGAAGGAACATCTGCAGTGGAGCTGAAGGACACTAGATAGAATAGAATAGAATAGAATAGAATAGAATAGAATAGAATAGAATAGAATAGAATAGAATAGAATAGAATAGAATAGAATAGAATAGAATAGAATAGAATGGAATGGAATGGAATGGAATGGAATGGAATGGAATGGAATGGAATGGAATGGAATGGAATGGAACGGAATGGAAGAGAATGAAACGGAACAGAATAGAAAATATGGAATGGAATGGGAATAGGAATAGGAATAGGAATAGGAATAGAATAGAATAGAATAGAATAGAATAGAATAGAATAGAATAGAATAGAATGGAATGGAATGGAATGGAATGGAATGGAACGGAATGGAAGAGAATGGAACGGAACAGAATAGAAAATATGGAATGGAATGGGAATGGGAATGGGAATAGGAATAGGAATAGGAATAGGAATAGGAATAGGAATAGGAATAGGAATAGGAATAGGAATAGGAATAGGAATAGGAATAGGAATAGAATAGAATAGAATAGAATAGAATAGAATAGAATAGAATAGAATAGAATAGAATAGAATAGAATAGAATAGAATAGAATAGGAGCTGGAAGGGACCTTGGAGGTCTTCTAGTCCAGCCCCCTACTCAAGCAGGAGAACCTATACCATTTCAGACAAGTCACTATCTAGTCTCTTCTTAAAAATCTCCAGTGATGGGAGCACCCACAATTTCTGAAGGCAAGAATCCAGTAGTAGCTTGATTTGCACCTAGAAGGACCCCCCCTTCCTGGACCCAGAGTTAAAAGCTTCAGGGGACACCCCACATTCTGAACCACCCCTCGACTATATTCTACTCACTCCATATCCCCCTCCTCCAGGAAGTCAGGGCAGTATCCCCCTTCCCCTCTGCCTTGTGAGTGCATCGTGGAATGGTATATCAATTCAGCTGAATGGACCAATCTCACCGGTTTCACACACACACACACGCTGAACATCTTTTTGATCAGCTGAGCCATGTTCTGGTTCTCCTGGGGGAAACGCAAAGGATGAATGGCCCACAGAATAACGTGGGGACCTGGGGAGCAAACCCGGACAGACTTCGTCATTTCGGTTAAAATGTAATCAGAGTAAAACAACGAACTCCAAAAAATCCCTCCCCTATGAACGAAACTGGGCGTATCCACGACCACAATCTTCCTGCCCTTCAGCCACGTCTCCTCCTTTTGGCAACTTTGGGTGACTGAGCCGCATTCAAAGACCGGGCTTCCCAGAATTGTGTTTCCCGTCGCGCTTTTCCCACTTCCGGGTGTGCCAATTAGGAGGAGCCTCCGTTCAGGCCCTGCAACCGAAAGGCGAGAGGAGACAAGAACGGGACCCCGGTCAGCAGCGTACGGCCATCATAGCCTGTCCCTCCACCCAGGACAGTAGCTCCCATCCCACCCATCCCCCCTCCCCCCCCCCGAGGACCCAAGACTTTACCTCCAATGCCTCCAGCCATTTCCAGACACATCGCACAGCACAAAACTCGGGATTTCTGGATGGAAAGCGAAACAGAATCAGTCAAAGGAGAAGCCACCTTGCTCAGAGGTTGCCAGGAACTCTCCTCCCCCAGAAGACACGGGCAGGGATTGGAGGGGCCCTAAAAGAGGGCCACCCCCTCCTCACTGCCCTGGCGGCTGACCCATCTTGATTCTTCCCCCCCCCCACTTCCCCCGCTTTTCATGCAGGCCCTTCCACTCTGGAATGCTGGCCACATCTGGAACACTGCATCCAGTTTTGGTCACATTACAAAAAAAGTTTTGAGACTTTGGGAAAAGCGCAAAGAAGAGCCACTGAAATGATTAAGGACTTGGAGACTAAAACATATGAAGAACAGTTGCAGGATTTGGGAATGGCCAGTCTAGAGAAAAGGTCGGGGGGGACGGGACATGATAGCAGCATTCCAGTATCTGAGGAGCTGCCACAAGGAGGAGGGGGTCCATTTATTTTCCAAAGCCCCCGAAGGCAGGACAAGAAGCAACGGATGGAAACTAATCAAGGAGCGAAGCAACCTGGAATGAAGGAGAAACTTCCTAACGGTGAGGACAATTAACCAGTGAAACTGCTTGCCACCAAGTTATGGCACTGGAGGTTTTTAAGAAGAGACTGGAACGCCACTTGTCTGAAATGATATAGGGTCTCCTGCTTGAGTAGGGGGCTGGAATAGAAGACCTCCACGGTCCCTTCCAGTTCTATTCTGATTCTGATTCTTGGGATCCTGCACTTTGGGGGTTTCATATGTAAAAGTATGAGCTGGGACTTGGGATACACAGAACTTTTCTCTCTAAACCCCCTTAAATCCATGTTTGACAACTCGGGTTCAAAACTGGCACAAACTTTAGCAGTTATATTTGGGGGTCTGTGGAGAAAAGATCGCATAAGAGGAAGTTAATGACAAGAGGGACGTTTTAGAAAATAAGTCATATTGGTGACTTGGATTTAGGGTTAATAAGCAGATGG
Source organism: Azemiops feae (assembly GCA_023970755.1). Lineage (NCBI taxonomy): Eukaryota > Metazoa > Chordata > Lepidosauria > Squamata > Viperidae > Azemiops > Azemiops feae. The sequence goes on along the minus strand of JALGBA010001032.1, from coordinate 8,378 downwards.
AAAGATCTTCCAAAAGTTTGATTTTACGTATGATAACGGCGACCAGTCTCTTTATAGGTACACAAACAGAAAGACTTTAAAACTGGAGATTGTAGATCTCTACATTGGAGAATGGATGGTGAAGTTGATGGAACTGGCAGCGAGGGCAAAACTGACAACATTTGATCAAAGAAAAGGTGTCTGTTAATTGGACTTTTTGCAAGAAACTGAGAGGAGTGAAATTTCATTTGAGGCTTAAAGTTATCTGGGATTTTAGAAACCATGTAGACCAGGGGTGTCAAACTGCCAGCCCACGGGCCGGATGCATCATCAGGAAACCGCGCCCACCCCATTGCCGGCAATGGAGAAAAAGCTCCGATACGTCGCGCGACGTCACGAGTTTGACATGTCTGATGTAGAGACTATTGCTCATTTTAGAACAAGAGCTGGATGTAAGGAAATCAGAAGAGATTCCTTCCACTGTCTGCTTTTTTCCTGAACTTTTATCTTGCCGTTTGCATGACGTTCTACCTTCCTTTTCATTGCTTCTTTACCCTTTAGTCATGTTTTTGGAATTCGATAACAATTATGTGGAAGAAAGAAAAAGAGTAGGGCAAGGAACCCAAAGCCTTCACTCTCACACAAACCAAGTTGGCTTAAGTGGTAATTGTGTGGAGGGGATCCTCCATTTCTGGAGAGAGAAAAGAGCTGGGGTGATGTGCCAGAATGGGGGGGGGACAAGCAAGGATACTGGGATTGCCATTTTTCCTCCTCCTCCTCCTCCTCCTCCCCCTCCAGCATCATGTTACCTCTGCAGGCCTCCCTGTAGGACAGATGCAAGTGATCGCCTCACTCCATTGACCGAGTCCTACTTGAGTTACGGCAGCACATCGGAATTGGTACTGGAGATTTAGGTGGACGTCTTCCAGGGTGAATTGATCCTGAGGACCTTCAGCATGAAGACTTTTCCAATTCTCTCCTGCAATCCAATATTCCACCTGGTATCTGGAGACTGAAGGCTTCCCAACGGCTACTGGATCACTACTGATCTGGAAACTATTTGGGTGCACTTGCTCAACCTTGGGAGGGGGAGGTCTTCGAAGAGCACTTTCCCACTCCTGATGCTCCTTGAGAACCTCCATGGTCAACGTTAAACTTTTCCTTTCCAGCATTTTTAACGAGTCAAAGAAAGCCTTCATGCTCTCGGCGCTCATTTTCCAGAACATTTCAGCAGAAGCGTTAGGGCTTCCTCCTTTTTCTTGGTTAGTAAAGAGAGCAGAATTGTTGAATCTGAAGTGCAGAGGGGTTCCCGACTCGTCCCGAGCACACGGCAGGTCAGCCTCCTTCAGGGCCTCCAGGACAGGTGGGGTCTCCCCATCTGCAAAGGTGATCAGGAGTTGGACATTATCCTTCACGTCTTTTCCCAACATGGAGAGCATAGAATCAAAGACACATTTCTGGGCGTGAGTTGAATGGGCAAGGAAGGCCTGGGCCACCAAGCAGATGGCATCAATGTGGTCAATGCCCCCTGGGGTGGAGAAAAACTCCAAAAGCTGCTCCTCAACCAGTTTGTCTTGTTCTGCGTCTCTTGTTCCTCCAAATCCTGGGGTGTCGATTATTGTGAGAGAATAGGGGATTTGAAAACCCTCCTGACGGTTCACCACATAGGCTGTGACTCCAGACGTCCTGCTTCCAGCTTCGCTTCTCTGGATGGTTTCATGAATGAGTTTGAATCGGAAATTATCTTCCCACTGGACACCCAGGATATAATTGATCATCCCGTTGATCAGAGTGGTTTTTCCAGATTGTGTTGCTCCCATCACCAGGATCACTTTGTTGGGCATTTCCAAGTTCTCCTTTCCAAGCTGGTACTTGAGACAGGGTATATCTAAGGGGACTTTCGCCAGAGGAAGGGCGAACACTAATGGCTGTCTGTCCTCCACCAGGGAGCTTTCCTGAAGGAACTGGCGGGCTATGCTATCTGCATCTTCTTCCTCCAGTGATGTGGAGACCTCCACCTCCTCACTGGGGACACTCAGAGCTCCATTATCACATATGGCGGACACCTGTATTCTATACGCCGTCTGGGGCTTCAGACCTTCGATGGGGTAAAACTCTGTTTTTCTCCCAGTCCTTTTTCCAATCCACTGGTCCTTCCCATCTCCAGCCTCCACCGTTCTGTACTCCACCTTGTACTCCTTGACCACAACTCCTGAGGCAATGATCCTGGGACTCATCCAGGCCACAGAGATGACAGAAGATGCTGCAGTGACCGTTCGTAATTTCTCAGGAGGGCTAGTAGGAAAGGTCTTTATGGGTGGACTCAGGTCACTGGATTTACTAAGGCCCAACTTGCAACAAGCTGCGTACTTGAACTGGTATTCTGTGTTTGGAGGCAGATCTTTCAGCATGAACGTCTCCCCGGCGTCCTCTGTCCTAACGGTCTTCCAGTTTTCTTCCCCTGCAATCTTGTACTCTACCAAATAGCTGGAGACTGTAGCCCTCCCATATTCAGCAGGCTGAAACTTCAGCTGAATGCTGTCGTGTCTCAGTTCGCTAATCTGCAAAGGGAGAGGTTTTGAGGGCAACTCAAAGTTCTTGCTGACCAGCTCTCCGTCTTCATAAAGGTATATTGAGGCTCCTGATGTGTCCACATCTGGGAGTGAGGCCACAACAAAGTGGACCTTCTCATTTGATTGGTTGATACTGAAAAAGTCTTGAATGGATTTGGCAGCTTGGCGAGCATTCCGGGTCCACCCCTTGTTCTCAAACCAGGCCATGTCTTCTTCCTGTCCAGGGATGGACCTTGTGGACTTAGCTGATCCTGACAAGAATTGCTCCTGAAGCCAGTCCTGTAAGCTCAACAAAAATGGCTCCATTTTATACAAAGAGGTGAAAATAAAGGAGACCACGTATACATTCTGGGGGTCCAGCACTATTTCCTCCAGCTTGTTCTGAGATGAGATAACTTGCATTTCACTTAGAATAGTCAGGTAAGATTTGACAAAGTTAATTTCTCTTTTCTTGGTGTCCAGAAATTCATAGAGTCTTTGGCTGTTGAAGGGTGACTGGTTGATGGACATTAATATGTCCACCAGGGTCCCTTCCTCCTGCCCTCCACCCCGGATGGAAGGCAACATTCTCGCCAGCTGTTTCTGGAAAGTCTGCCTGTGTTGCTTGCACAGATCCTTGAACTGCTGGATCTTTCTCTTGATCTCAGGGAAGGTGTCAGCAATGGGATCCTTGGCTAGATCGTTGCTTTGCATCCGGATTTCGTTGAGTTCCTCCAAGATTTTTTCAGCATCAAAGGTCAACGCTAGGCTGATCTCACGGACCATCTTAGCTGCTTTGGTATCCAATTTGGTCAGTGGGTAGAGCCAGACCCTCATAGGCACAGCGTTCTCCCCGTGCTCCCCTAACATTTTTGGTAGAATTTCATAAACTTTGATGGCATCTTGGAAAGTCACTGGATTTTTCTCCAAAGAAAAGTCTCCGTGGAACTTGCAGCTAAACTTCAGAGCATTCGCTTTCTCCTCCTCATTTAGTTTGACCTCTGCTTCTCCCGTGATTGATATCAGCGTCTTGATTGTAAGCTGGAGACCTCCTTGAATATTTTTTACCGTCTCCGTTGAAGAAATTTCTCGGTCAAACACAAAGAAAGCCTGGGCTCCGTAGAGGATGGCGGTGACCACGTGGGTTGCCGTGCCATGCTCAAAGACTGCTGGGTAAGAGACATTTCGGATTCCTAGATGGCTCATTGTCAGCTGTTCGTACTTGGTGGTGGTTTTGTACTGAACGGTGACTCTGGCCTGTTGCTTGGACTTCTTGGTGTCGTGAAGATACTTGGCCGACCCCCCCACTTCAATCAGCCCCCCAAGGAAACTGGCCTTGAGGGATGCTGAGATGTGCAGGGCAGATGCTTTGTCATCAATGGTGTCGGACGCAATTATTTCCAATTCGGTCTTGGGCTGAGGCCTGATGGTCAGGTCCTTCTGAAGAGAGCTGTAGTCCCAAAGGGTGACACCTGCATGGAAGAGATGAAAACAGGGACCTGAATTGAACACTGTCTTGCAGAACACCTGCAGCTGGATAGAGGAGCTCCAGAGAAGTGGGACAATGGAATCATCATTTCCCCTGGAGGGTTCCCTCATTTGCTCTGTCCGTCCATCACCAGAGAAACCTCCTGCTTGTTTTGCCAAATACCAGGATCCCCAAAAGCTTTCGACTGAGTAGAGAGGAATGGGAATTGCTATGCACCTATGGCAGTGGGCCGTGGGGGGTTTACAACCGGGCCGCAGAGATAGCTGGCGAGCGTGCGCGCATCCTCATTTGCACGGGCAGCGGACGAGTACCCTCATGCGTGCTCCCTTCAAAGCGAGCGGCAGGGGCGCATGCACGCCTCTCGTGCAAGTGGAGCCGCGCACGCATGCTGGATGGTCATTTGTGCGGAACCATCCCTTCCCTTCCCCACTGGTCCGCAAAGCCAGAAAGGTTGGGGAACTCTGACCTATGGATTTCAAGGCAGATCTCCAACTCCCTGGAGAAAGCTTGTTTTTCATCAGGGGTTCGGAGGCGTCTTCTCTGTTCAGGCCTGCCCCCCCCCCCCGCAACTAGGGAAAAAGCAGCAATGTCCACCGACAACCTTGAGAATGTACATGCCCTCACCTTCAGCCGCTGGGATCACAACTCCTTTTTTTAGCCATTTTCCGAATCGTTTCACTGACTTTGGTTTGGGAACCTACACAGTGGTTGGTAGTCAAGGCCAGCCCTGCTGGGTGCCTGGCCAAGGGATGGATACGCCTTCCCGGCTAGAAGGTCCTACTTAGCTAGCTGCTACCAGCAGGCCATGTGCCCAGGAGCTCCACTATGTCGCTGGGCTGAGCCTGTGCATCTATGGCAGTGCCCATCTCCCTCCCTCCCTTCCTCCAAAGACCCAGCAGCCTCTCCTCCAGCTCCTACCGGGGATGAGGGCATCCTTGCGGCAGTCATACAGCATCCCCAGCTGGAAGGGGCGGCCCAGGGCTGGGGTCTCAATGGCATCGTCCGTCTGGGCCATGCTCGGCTCCTGCGGGTCGCTGACTCTTCTGCTGTCCTGCAAGCGAGAAGAACCATCCATAGGAGGCCACGACTGACTGATGTCTCTAATGAGTTGTGCTGGGGTCACTTCATACCCCTTCCTGAAGCCCCTTCCCCAGGTTTGTCCCCCCCCATCTCCAACATCGGAAAGCCATTTCATGAAAGGGCCATTGGGTACACTACCCAAAGACCACCCCTGTGAAAGGCTTTGGGGAAGGGGATTCCTGTCAGGGAATTACGCCTTCTTCTTCTTGTGCCATATCCGTTATCGGACATTGGCGATCATGTTGGCAATCCTGTTTTTATCAGCAGCCACACGAAAAAGTGCTGCTGAGTTTTGTTTAAACCAGTCCCTTAGATTTCGAATCCATGATGTTCTTTTTCTGCCTGGACCTCGTTTGCCTTCAATCTTTCCCTGGAGGATTAAATGGAGTATGCTGTATTTTTCTGGGTGTCGCATCACATGTCTGAAATATTCTAACTTTTGTTTTTTAATTGTTTTGATGATTTCCCTTGGCTTTCGCAGGCGGCTATCACCGTAATTACGCCACCGGTGTCCAAATGTGTTGGAATTCATTGTTGGGATGCACTTTTGTGCAACAACTACAGTAGTATTCAACCAGTAGGTGGCAGTGTTTACAAGTTTGGATCTGTGGAAAGGCTGCCTTTGGCTTTTGGTATTGGGGATTCTTGGGGGGGGGGCTGGAGAGCGAGATGCAGATAACTTATTGCCTTCCCCTAAAAATATCTCCAAGTTCTTTTTTGGGGGGAGGCATAAAAACCAGTTGAGAATTGCCCCAGCCTATCCAAGAATGCACACACACAAACACAAACACACAAAACACACATGCCTGTACATTTCCTCCTTTTCCCCTTCCGGGGAATGCTGGGGCTTCAGCCAAGCCCCCCCCCCCCCAATTTGCTCAAGAGAGGCTTTCAGGGAAGGAGGAAGGAGAGTGAAGCACCAACTCCCTACCATTCTCCCTCCCCCCCCCACATGGAGGGCGAACCCTGATCCCTCCATGGGGGGGTCACTGGAAAAGTTCCTGCGGAAGGACGTGGGAGATGGGATGGAGAGTCGTAAGGGTGTTGGGGGGGGGGCTTTAGAGCAAGGTGTCCCTTCCCTGCTCCCTGATTCTAGCTCTCCCCTCGTCTGGCTGCCTGGACGGGGCTCGTCAGAAACGTCAGAAAAGCAGCAAGACCCCCTCCCCAAATTACCTGGAATATCCCCCCACCCAACAACACAGGTGCTTCTGTGTCACACTTGTTGCTAAGTCCCCTGCTGTTCCCTCCCCCTCCCTCCTCTGCTTCCGATTGCCTCTGCTAGCAAGAAAGATGGGTTTGGGGTTGCAGTTTGGGCACTCAGTCTCTAAAAGGTTCGCCATCACTGTTCTAGGTTGCTTCTCTCCTTGACTAGATTCCATCCACTGTTTCTTGTTCTGCCTTTGGAGAAGAGGTGGACCCCTTCCTCTTCTTTGGGGCAGCCCCCCCAAATACTGGAATGTTGCTATCGTGCCGCCCCCCCTCCCGAGTCCTCCTTTTCTCTAGACTGACCAAACCCAATCCCTGCAACCGTTCTTCATCTGCTCCCTCGCCCCCCCAGATGAGGGACCGCTTGTACATATAAAAGGAGCAGCTCCTTGACTGGCTTTCCACCAGATGCCCAGAGAGACCCCCCTACCCTCACCCAGTTCCACTCTGTGACCACAGCAATGCTAACTCGGGAGTCTTGGCAGTTTGGGGGGGGAGTCTCACCTGGTTGGAGGGATCAGGAATCCCCCCTTACGGCCGGTGGATCTGCTGCTCTCCTTGGCTGCTTCTCTGCCGGAACCTCCCGTCCTTCTAACTGCTGCGTGGAGGTTTCGGTGGGAGCAGAGTCCAGAGATTGCACAACCATTGAGAACAGCCAGCAATTCTTGGCTGCAAGATGGCCTCTGGGTTTCCCTTCCTTAAAAAAGGCTTCCTGGGAAAAAAGAGGGGGCAACACTGATTCCCCACCCTTTCAGGTCTGCTTCTCCTTCCTTCAACTGTGCTCCAACCTGGGGTCCTGGAAGAAGAGGGGGCTTCCCTTGAAAGATTTCAGACTGGGAGAAACCTTCCTTCCTTCCTTCCTTTCCTCCCATCCATCCACCATCCCTTGCAGAAGGGCTAGTTGCAGAACATTGAAATCACATGGTCCACAAGGGGTGGGGGGGTGGGGGGGGAAGCGAAGGGTTCTTAGAAACTTAGCAAGCTCTGAATGACAGGGAGTGTCAAAGCTCTCGGAGAAGCTCAGAAGATCCCAAGAGGAGCAAATATCTTATTTTGCAAGTCCGCCGGATCTGTAAAATAAGACCGACCCCTTTCTCTGCGGCCCCACTGCAAAGAAGCCGAAACACATGTTTGTCCCGCACAGGCAGGATCTCTTTGCTGACCCCTGGGTCAAGCCGGCTTCCTTGCATAACGTCCAGCTCTACTTTCCGTTTGTAGTATCCGGGGAAGATTTCTCGGAAAGGCTTCAGCTGAACTGGCAGATTTCACTTTCCCTTTTGACTTCTTCTTTCGGAGTTCCCCTCGCGGAGGAAGGCCAGGTGCTCCAGCCGACCTTGCAGAAAGCCAACGGAGGAGAAACATCAGGGCCGATGCCTGCCGGGTCTCTCAGGAAGCTGAGAAGATGCAAGCCGATCTCTAGAAAGACCTCAATCGATCAGAATAGAGCTGGAAGGGACCTCGGAGGTCATCTAGTCCAGCCCCCTGCTCAAGCAGGAGACCCTTGCAGACTCACAGAATGACAGAGTTGGAAGGGACTTCGGAGGTCTTCTAGCCCAACCCCCCTGCTCAAGCAGGAATCCCTTACAGAATTATGGAATAACACAGTTGCAAGGTCTTCTAGCCCAACCCCCCTGCTCAAGCAGGAATCCCTTACAGAATTATGGAATAACACAGTTGCAAGGTCTTCTAGTCCAACCCTCTGCTCGAGCAGAAGATCCTTGACCATTTCAGACAAATGGCCGTCCAGTCTCTTCTTAAAAACTTCCAGTGTTGGAGCACCCACAACTTCTGGTGGCAAGCTGTTCCACTGGTTGTTCTCACCGTTAGGAAGTTTGAAGACCCCTGCCCTGTAGAGGTGCTTCTCCTCCAGGGCTGGCTGGGGAATGCTGGGAGTTGAAGTCCACAAGTCCCACAGCTGCCGGGTTTGGACACCCCTGTTATAGAGCAATGAAGAACCGAGAGAGGGATTTGCTCCCCCTCTGCTGTGTGATTGTGAAGTCATTTATGGAAAACATTTTCTGCTTCTCTTATTGCAAAGGACCTAAATGGTTTCTCTAGGTCTTTATTAGATT
>JALGBA010001031.1:0-42496 GCA_023970755.1 Azemiops feae | reverse complement strand
TCCCTGCCTCCCTCTTTCTCATGCCCACCTCCTTCTTAAGGAAGAATTTGAACCCCCCCCCCCATATTTTTTCTCTTCCATATATTCATCAAACAAGGGAAAGCCTCCAGAAACAGAAAAGACAAACTGCTGAGTGAACTAGCTTAAAAAGGCACATTCCCCTTTAAGAATTAGCTACTGGCTAGAAAGGAAAGTAAGGAAGAAAAAAAAATGTAGTAAGTATTGGCTGCCGGCTAAGGCAGCCTCCCCAAATGGCTCCATTCATAAGTAAAAGAATCTACAGGCAAAATCCATTCAGGAGAAAAATACTGCAAAATCCCTTGCAGCAAAACCTACAGCTAACAATAGCGGAGCAATAGAAGCTAACACGAGACATCAGCCATCAGCCAAATAGAAATTGCCAAACACTCCTTAAGAACACAAAGCCCACATTGCACAAATCCCAGAACTTCAAAGTCACAAAAGCACATAAGAATCCTTCCACTCTCCATCTCCTCCCTCTTTCTCATGGGGGAGGGTGAGCCAGAAATGAGCCTGGGCCCTTTGTCTCTCCCTAGCCACTGCAGCTCCAGAGGACTCTCTCACTGTAAGTCCTTGCCTGTGCTGGCTCATTCCCTCCCCCACTACACTTGGCTAGGCAGGGCTGCGTACCACCTGCCACTTGTTAATGTACCACAAGTGGTACGTGTACCACAGGTTGAAAAGCCCTGCTATAGGCCACCCAACCAAACAGAGGAAATAGACGAATTTGTTGCTAGTCAGCTAACTAAGGTATGTAGGAAGCACATCACAATAGTAATGGGGGACTTTAATTACCCTGACATCAACTGGGAGACAAACTCTGCACCAAGTGGAAGATCAAACAGATTCCTGACAAACCTAGCAGACAACTTTGTCTCCCAAAAAGTAGAGAAGGGAACTAGGGGATTAGCCATATTGGATCTAATACTCACTAACAGAGATGAAATGATAGAAGGTGTTGAAGCCACAGGAACCTTGGGGGGGAGTGATCATGCAATATTGGAATTCAACATTCTGGAAGCACAAGCAATAGAACACAGTCAAACTAGAGTCTTGGATTTTAAGAGAGCTAATTTCAATAAACTTAGAGAGAGCTTGGGAACGATTCCATGGATGAGAATCCTCAAGGGGAAAACAACTCAAGAAGGTTGGGAAATTTTGAAAAATGAGATAATAAAAGCCCAGTCTAGCACAATACCAACAAAGAAGAAAAACAACAGCTCTCAAAAGAAACCAGCATGGCTGCATAAAGAACTCTCTGATAAAAAGGACAAGTATAAAAAGTGGAAAGAGGGGCACATAACTAAAGCAGAATATCAGCAAATAGTCCGAGCCTGCAAAGATGAAGTGAGGAAAGCTAAGGCTCAAAATGAACTAAGGCTTGTGACCAAAGTTAAAAATAACAAAAAAAAGCTTCTTTCAACATGTAAAAAACAAGAAAAAAGTTAAGGAAATGATTGGTCCATTAGTGGGGGAAAGTGGCAAGAAGGTGACAAGCAACAGGGAGAAAGCAGAACTATTTAACTCCTTTTTTGCATCTGTCTTTACACAAAGGGAAAAAACAGTCCAACCTATCAAAAACAGTACCATAAAAAATAGATTAGAAACACAAGTTAAGATAGGCAAGAAAATGATAAGTGAGCACCTATCCAGCCTAGACGAGTTCAAATCACCAGGACCAGATGGATTACACACCAAGGTTCTCAAGGAACTGGCAGATGTGATCTCAGAACCACTGAACTATATTTTTCAAAGATCCTGGAGCACTGGGGAACTACCAGAGGACTGGAAAAGAGCTGATGTAGTTCCCATCTTCAAAAAGGGAAAAAAATAGACCCAGGAATCTACAAACCTATCAGCCTGACCTCAATACCTGGGAAGATTCTGGAAAAGATAATCAAACAACAAATCAGCGAACACCTAGAGGCAAACAAAGTCATTACTAAAAGCCAACATGGGTTTGTCAAAAACAGATCATGCCATTCTTTGACCAAGTGATAAAATTAGTGGACCAGAGGAATGCTGTGGATATAATTTAATTGGACTTCAGTAAGGCATTTGATAAAGTAGATCACAACCTACTACTTGATAAGATAGAAAAATGACGTTTAGACAGCATCACCACCAGATGGATTCTGACCGGCCGTACTCAGCGTGTGGTCCTCAATGGAACTGCATCTACATGGAGGGAAGTGTGTAGTGGGGTGCCCCAGGGCTCTGTTCTAGGCCCAGTGCTCTTCAACATCTTCATCAACGATTTGGATGAGGGGATAGACAGGGAACTCATCAAATTTGCAGATGACACCAAGCTGGCAGGAATAGCCAACACTCCAGAAGATAGGCTTAAGATACAGCAGGATCTGAACAAACTGGAACACTGGGCGCTATCTAACAAAATGAAATTCAACGGTGAAAAAAGTAAAATTCTACATTTAGGCAAGAAAAACCAAATGTACAGGTATAGTATAGGTGGTACCTTGCTCAATAGTAGCAACTGTGAGAGGGATCTCAGAGTCCTAGTGGACAATCACTTAGATATGAGCCAGCAGTGTGCTGCACCTGCCAAAAAAGCCAACACAGTGTTAGGCTGCATTAACAGAGGGATAGAATCAAGATCACGTGAAGTATTAATACCACTTTACAATGCCTTGGTAAGGCCACACTTGGAATACTGCATCCAGTTTTGGTCACCACGATGTAAAAAAGATGTTGAGACTCTAGAAAGAGTACAGAGAAGAGCAACAAAGATGATTAGAGGTCTGGAGGCTAAAACATATAAGGAACGGTTTCTGGAATTGGGTATGTCTAGTTTAATGAAGAGAAGGACTAGGGGTGACATGATAGCAGTGTTCCAATATCTCAGGGGTTGCCACAAAGAAGAGGGAGTCAAGCTATTCCCCAAAGCACCTGAAGACAGGACAAGAAGCAACGGATGGAAACTAATCAAAGAGAGAAGCAACCTAGAACTAAGGAGAAACGTCCTGACAGTTAGAACAATTAACCAGTGGAACAACCTGCCTCCAGAAGCGGTGAATGCTCCAACACTGGAAGTTTTTAAGAAGAGACTGGACAGCCATTTGTCTGAAATGGTATAGGGTTTCCTGCCTGAGCAGGGGGTTGGACTAGATGACCTCCAAGGCCCCTTCCAACTTTATTATTATTATTATTATTAATGTCCCCTCTACTATTGCATTGAAATCCCTAGTTAAGCATATATTTTGATATTCCATTTCTACTATTTTTCTGTGAAGGTTTTGATAAAATTCTTCTGTTTGTTATTTGGTGCATATATTGCTATCAAAAGTATCTGTTTTTGATTTAAAAATATTTCTACCATTAGTATTATTCCTTCTTCATCTGCATAAATCATTTTGGAATCTATTGTATCTTTAACATATATAACTACTCCTCTTTTTTTTTTGAGCTGATGTGTAATAAGTTTTCCAAGTTTTGGATTTTCCAAAAATTTATGATGTTGTTTTTTTATGTGTGTCTCTTGCAAACAAATTATATCAATGTTTAATTTCTGTACTTGTTTGAAAATTCTTTTTCTTTTTGATGGGGAATTCAATCCATTTATATTCACTGAAAAAATTCCATTTTCCTTCTCCATTTTGATTTACTTATACTTAGGTGTTGTTGATCTTGTAATCCTCTGCTCTCTTACTGTTCCCTCATCTGCTTGATTCATCTTCTCTTTTTCTTCTTCCACTTTGTAATTGTTTCCTCTATTGTTTGTTCTGTGTTTCTGGCTTTTTCCATCCTCTTGTTGATATTGTGTTCTTTCTCCCAGAAATGCTCTATATCAGTGGTGGCGAACCTATGGCACGGGTGCCAGAAGCGGCACTTGGAGCCCTCTCTGTGGGCACACCTGCCGTTGCCCCAGCCTTGCCTCCCCCCGTGACCCCCTCCTCACCAGCAGCCCCCCTGGAGGAGAGTCGCCCCTGAGCATGGCCCACGCGGAGCAGCGCAGGCAAGGACATGGCAGCCAGGCTGTGTAGTCAAGACTCTGCCCTCACGCCCCATCGCGCACAGTTGATGCTGCAGGGCGCGGGCAGAGGGTGTGTCCGCCATAGTGCTGCTGGGCTGCCTGGGCGATCTGAGGCGGGCCCTGGAGGCTGTGAGTGGCCCTGCGGGCAGGCGGGGTGGGGCGGAACGGGGGCGGGGCCAGTTTTTGGGCACTCGGTCTCTAAAAGGTTCGCCATCACTGCTCTATATCTTTCATCAAAATCCTCTGCCTTCCACACTGAATCCAATCGATATCTTGTATTATTCCAATTGATTAGAATCCCTTCTGGCATCAGCCATCTAAAATTTACTCCTTTTGCAATCAGCTTTGTAGTCAAGAAATGATATTGTCTTCGAGTATCCCTTATTCTCTTGGGAATCTGTTTGAGCACTACTATTTCTTTATCTTTATATTGTAATGGATCATCTCTAACTCTTCTTAATATCTCATCCCTTGTTGTTTTCTTCATAAATCTTATGTGGACTTCTCTGGGCAATTTGTGTTTCTTCGTGTAACTTGAATTCATTCTAAATATTTCATCCACTTCTTGCTGTATCTCCAATCTTTCAATTTCTAGGGCCTCTGCTAATAGATTAATAATCACTTCTGGACTTCCGGTTTGCCGACGCGGCTGCCACGGACACTGGAAGGCGAGCTCCATCTTCCGCGCCCGATTTCGCTCCGCTGGGGGACCCTGAAAGGGTCAAATGTCACCCTGTAGGGGCGATGAGCAAGGAGGGGACCCCCGCTTGATCTTGGGAGAGCGGCAGCCCTTCCACTTGATCTGGGGCAGCCCTCCAAACTGGCGGAGGAAAGACCGGCCATAGCAATATGGCCCGTCACTAGGCTGCAGAGAGCCAAAGTCAAACTCACCACCAATCACTTTAAAAGCAATGCGGATGGAACTGGGTGAGATCTGATCTTCTCTTTACCCTAAGTACTTTCTCTTCCTGTAAAAGCTGCCTGAAGTATCTTTCCCCCTGTGAGGAGAGAGAGAAGGGAATTTCTATCACACCCTCTAAGAATAGTGGCGTCTGACTACCCAGGGGAATTAAAGCATTAAAAGAACAAATTTAATCTAATTGGATTTATATGTTCCTGAAACTTGGGGACCAAAATGTTTCCTATTTTTATTGGAGACTCTTGTTTTTATCTACAAAAAAGAAATAAAATTGGAAAAAAGGACTATAAAAAGTTTGGACTTAAAAAAACTTAAATGGCATCGGTGACATCTTGTGGTGAAGTTTGGTATTACAACTTGTTATTTCCTAAAAGAGACTTGGCTTGAAGCACAGACCTTAGATAAGACTTTTCTGACCTTGGCACCACCTGTGAGAGACTTAGCTTTAAGAGAACATCTGGGTGGCATAACTGGCCTTCTTGAACTGTGAATGTAAACCTTTACTGACTCTCAGAGTTATTTGTGGGAAATTGCTTTCCTATCTCTTTATTTGAGGAATATTGGTCACTATATGAGACGTTGAAATACCTTGGACTATAAAGCTTTGCTTGACAAACGACTTCTACTAGAAAGACTATTTATAAACACGTAAAAGAGATGGATGAAGACCAGGAAAAGTTCCTTTCCATGTTGAAAGCAATACATGAAACCATTCTTTCAGCTTGTGATAAAATAAGACCTAACATAAAAGATCAAGACGCCAGCTTAGATGCACAAACCCAAACTACAACCAAAGAACCAACAATGCAGAAGATAACAGAAGAAGTGGGACAATCAAATATTAAGACAGAGGACTCAATTGACCAACAAATACAGCTGATGGAAAATCCAGAAAAGGAAGTGACAACACTGAAAATGGAAATGACTTTCTATATAAATCAGAATAAATTTGAGAAAGAAGAAGAAGAGATTGAATGGAAGACAAACATATCAGGGCAAACATGGGAAATTGGAATAACAGGGAGACAACTTAACAAATACAAATGGGCTAGTCCTTCCAAAAAAATGGCAATTAAATGGTCTCCTTTATTTCAAATAACATATATAATAATAGAGGGAGATCTATTTGACAATCTAAAAGCACTGATATGGAAGCCTAGTTGGCAAAGGAAGAAAGCCAGAATAAGGTTGAAGAAAATTGGGTTTTTGACTTATTAGAGGGGATTTCATATTATTAATTAGAGCAGTGATGGCGAACCTTTTAGAGACCGAGTGCCCAAACTGCAACCCAAAACCCACTTATTTATCGCCGGGTGCTGGGTGGGCATGGCCCATTGGGTGGGCATGGCTACGGTGGTCACAGCAGACTGGGTGGGTGTGGCTGGGGTGGGCGTGGCCACCTCGATGTTGCTCGTGGGGAGGGATGCCTGTGGGGGCCGACCAGGGTTGGGGGAGATCCAGGGGGTCTCTGGCGCTTGGGACGATGGGCAGGAGGCTCATCCTGTGGGGTGAGGTGAGGCGAGGCAGGGCGGAGGTGCCATTGACTAAATTTTCCCACCTCCTGCGTGGGCAATGCCTCTCCTGAGATGAGCCCATGTGCGCCTTCACACGTGGTCTGGCAACGTGGAAGTATGAGCGTTGGGAGAGAAACTCCTCAAGAAGAAGAGCCTGTGCATACTCCCCCACCCGGCTAGGGCTTTTCCAGCCCCGCCCTCTGCTCTCAAGGTGCCAAACACCCTGTGTGATGACCCAGGGCCCCGAACGGAGGCAAAGCAGTCGGCTGGCAACAGAAACAGTCCTTTAATCACTGCCAATTTTCCCCAAAAGCTCCCACATATGCTGGCAAGAGTTCAACCAAAGCACACACACACATTCCTTTCAGCTGCCTCTGGCTAAAGGCAATTTCAATACAGCCGGAGAAGTTTACAATGTTCTCCAGGCAAGACAGATAACAAGAAAACAAAACAAAAACGTAAAGAGTCCTTTTAACTCTCAGCTTGCCTGCAGTCTGCAAGGAGAGACTCAGAAATGCAGTCTGTGGTCGTGAAGCAGGAAACCAACCGGTCCGGAATTCAAAGTGTCCAGGTTAAACAAAGACAAGAGCACAATTCACTATCTCAAGATACCACGTTTGTTACCCCACCCCACAGCATCTCCTTAAATCTTAATCCCCAGGTGTGCCTTGTGGAGTGGGGTGGGACGCTCTCTTCCCGAGCAATTGAGCCTGCCTCCGTTGTTCTCTCCTCCTGTCTGCTCTCCTTGCTCTAGGATCAGGGGGGGGCTTGCTCCTCGCCTGAACTCTGCCTTCCCTGTTCCAAACCTGAAGGGCCCTGGCCTGCCTCAGCCTGCTCCTCCCTACAGTCCTCCAAAGCCACAGACACCCCCTCCTTGGCCTCAACAGAGAACTCCATGTCTTCCTCGGATTCAGGCTCGGATGGAGGCATGACACCCTGCTTCTGTTGAGACTGCGGCAGGGGGGTGGGACTGGTGGCCTAGCAATGGAGACATGGAAGCGGTAGGCCGGCCAATGCGTGCATGCATGCGTGGAGCGGTTATCAACAGTGGCAGCAACAACAGTAGCCCCGTGCAGTGAAAGGGGCGCATGCAGTTTGGGCGGTGTCAATGGGGGCGGGGGAGCGGCTGCTTCCTGAAAGATGGGGACCAGAGTCAGCTGCAGCAGGCAGGGGATAATAAAAGCTTAAAATAAAAATAAAAGTCTAAAAAGGGCCGACACTTTCTGACAGAGGGGGCACAGAAATGATGGCATTTGTGGAAGGGGGGTGTTCTGTCCCAGCCTACGCACGTCCTTGTTACTTCACAAAGAAAACCCCTCTTTTAACAGTAGACTGGAAAATAAACCCTTTTTATTTGAGTTACAGACCTGATAATTGTCCCAGAAAAAGAAAAGCAACAAACACTTTTCCAACGGAGAACTTGTCCAAAAGTAAAACGGAGCACGAGTCAAACAGGAAATAACTCACAAGCAAAATAAACAGACCATGATCTCTTGACACTGAAGTTCTTTGCAAACGGTTGCCTCCAGCAACCAGCCCTGCCTACACATTCCCTTTTTGTTACGCAGCCCCCAAGGCATGGCTTCTCACTGCTTTCTCCTCCTTCCCTGGAGTCGTCCCGTTGCCTCCCTCTGTTCTACTTGTGTGACCTGTCTACGTTTACAAGTGTCTCTGAGGTCTTCCAGCTGTGCTTCCTCCGAGTCCGACTCAGCTTCCCAGCACAGCTGGCTCTCAGCTTGATCACGAAGAGCTGTACAATGGCTGCGTGGCCCGCGGAGCCCCGGGGCAGCTATACAACTGGTGCCTGCTAGCTGAGGAAGTGGAGATCGATCAACGCAAGCATCAGCACCGCCTGGTGAGATCGAGCTTCAAGCCGCAGACCAAGAAGCCGTGGGAGACCGCCCGATCTTCACCTGCCCCGCCTCACAGCACCACCCGCTTCAAGTGTGGCAAGGAAGGACATCGAGACGTGGATTGCCACAGCAAAACACCTGCCAAGAGAGTTGATTGTCTGCCAGCCAGGAGACCTCCGAGAACCCCATCACGCCCAAGGGAGACTGCTATGAGATCTGAGGAAACTGTAGAGCTCCCCTGGGATCGCAATCGAGAGGGTCGATCTCCGGGTCCATGCCACAACGATCCAGGAGCGGCGGAAGACGACTACAAAGATGACCCTTTGGTGAGTGCACCAATAGACCCCATTACAGTGCCCCTAGAACTATTCATACCAGGCACTGGGAGGACAGTGAAATTAGCAGCCTTACTGGACTCAGGGTGCACCCGTTGTATGATTAGCCCAGAGCTAGTGGAGAAAATGGGAATTCCCCTCAGGAGACTAAAAACCCCAATCACTTTTTGCCAACTGGACACTTCAGTCACGGGGGGGGTGCCTACCAGTTTTGTTACCAGACCATTACACATCGACCTGGGTGGCCACACAGAGACTTTAGCATTTATTGTGGCTCTGGGTATGGAGTGGCTGTTAGTTTGGGGGCTGGCTTGGTTAAAGAAATGGAACCCCATGATCAACTGGAGGGAAGGACAGTTGAGATTCCCTCAGGGGGGAACTCCGCCCATTCCTAAAGAAATTGGTGGGAGATGTGGATTACATCGTGATTTTGCCTCCGCCCTCAGTGAGTCAGACTTGCAAAGCCTCCCAATGGAATACAGAGATTTAGCTGAAGCATTCAGCAAGCAGAGGGCGGATGAACTCCCCCCTCACCAACCCACAGACTGTGCTATTGAGATCATTCCAGGGGCAAAATTACCAAAGCCAAAAATGTATTCGATGACTCCCAGGGAGTTAACCGAACTGGAAAAAATTATCAAAAAGAACTTAGAGCGGGGTTTTATCGAGCCAGCCAGACCTCAGGTGGCAGCCCCTGTTCTATTCAGAGAAAAGAAAGATGGCTCTCTTCATCTCTGCATGGATTATAGGATGTTGAATGCTGTGTGCGTGGAAAACATGTATCCATTACCTTTAATGAAGGACATGCTAGTGCACCTATCAAAAGGATTTTTTTTTTCAAAACTGGACTTGAGAGAAGCTTATTACCACATAAGAATATAAAAAGGTGATGAGTCGAAAACTGCTTTCAATTGCCCATTGGGTTGCTACCAGTTTAAAGTTCTCCTGTTTGGATTACAAGGGGCCCCTGCAGTGTTCATGCAGCTGATCAACAAAGTCCTACGTGATCATCTGTATAAGGGGTTTTTGATTTATCTGGACGATATCCTTATTTATACCGAGACCAAAGATGAACACATTAAACTGGTCAGAGCAGTATTGAAAAAACTGTGCTCTGCTAAACTATACGCCAAACTGTCAAAGCGTGAATTTCACAAAGATCGCATAGATTACCTGGGTTATCGCATATCAAATGAAGGAATAGAGATGGACCCTGAGAAAGTGAGGGCAGTCTTGGACTGGGCTCCCCCCCAAAACCAGGAAACAGTTGAAATTTTTCCTAGGATTTGCAAACTTCTATAGGCAATTCATCCCATCTTTTGCACAAATTGTCCTCCCAATCACAAACTTATTGAAAACAAAAGGGGGAGACAAGCCTAAGCCCAGTCAACCGCTGAAATGGACAGGTGAATGCCAAGCAGCTTTTGAGAAACTTAAGAGACTTTTCTCTATGGAGCTGGTTTTAAAACATCCGGACCCAGACCAACCCTTTATAATTCAGGCTGATGCCAGTGATGTTGCTGTGGGAGCAGTTTTATTACATAGAAATAGAGATGGACAATTACAACCCTGTGCTTACACCTCAAGAAAGCTCTCAGAAACTGAGCAGAGGTGGGCAGCTTGGGAGAAAGAAGCCTACGCCGTACGGTGGGCTTTATTGACCTGGAGGCATTTCCTGGAAGGTAATAAAATACCATTCCAGGTGTGGACTGATCACAAGAACCTCTAGGCTATGAAAACTCCCAGAAAACTCTCCCCTAAGCAAGCACGGTGGTCCCAGCATTTCCATCGTTTTAATTTTACCATTCACTACCTCCCTGGGGGAAAAACATTTTAGCTGATGCATTATCCAGACTTCCGCAATACAACAGCAAGAAAGCAGAAGTGGCCAAGCCATTTCTACAACCTCACCAATTAGCGGCCCCTGTAATCACCAGGGCCCAATCTAAACCAGTAGCTTCAGTTGAAAAGACTCTATTACAGGAATTTAAAACAGCCTTAGAAACTGATGAATGGTATCACAACCATAATAACCTGTGCGCACCAGCCCTCCCACTTATATACAATCCTTGTTTTCCTTTCCAAAACGCCTGAGAAAGTAATTTACCTATCCCAAGCCTATTCTGTCCAAGCAGATCAGTATTATACATTCATTCAGTACAATATACAGTTTAACAATTATAATTATAAATATATTCAACAGGGTATGCAAATATAAAAAGTTTCTCATCTTCTCAGAACTTCAGTCTCTTGTTCTCATATTAATTTTTCCAGTTTTGTCACACAGCAAGAACTTGTTTGATTGTTTGTTAATTGGTATAAGCCCTAAATTTTAGTCACAGATTTTCCTTCTCTCTAGAGCAGTCTCTCTTGTCTTTATTTTATCTCTATGTCTATTTTCTTCTCAACCAGTAGATGTCTCCCTTCTCCCTTTCAATACTATTCCACCTTCCACACTAGTTCAAGATGTCTGCTTTCTCTACTTCGTCAGCACTCCTTATTCCTCAGTTTTTGAATTCTTACTTGCTTCTCACTGGGAAGAAGAGAGACCGCTCTTAATCTTTATCCTTTTCAGCCAATACAATCCAGCTAGTTACGGTAAAAGCCTCTTTTGCCCCAGCTTTTCTATCGCTGCTAATCCACGGGGGAGAAAATTCCACCCCTTTCTTTCTGGGGCTCCTTTTTTCTTCTCCCTTTTTAGAAATCCTCCGGGGCAGTTCTCCCTTCCCGGGTCACTCACACGGGGTCACTAGGCATACACACCGCCAGTTCCATCACACTGTCATACCGCTAATTCTCCATTGCTTTTTGTCCAGCTGGCTGCTGTTACTTCTTCGCGGCCACCATACAAAAGATGACAAGTATTCCCAACTTATCAAGAGTTGGGACAGGAAGGAAGCAAATTATTCAGACGACATCAGTTGAATTGAGCCCAGCGGGGCAAAGATCAATAGAAGAGATGATGCAGCGAGAAAGAGCGAGTTCATTTAAGGACTTGCAATTGATGTTACAATCTATGCAGGAAGTAATGTTAAGAAATCATGAAGATTTGAAAAAAGAAATAGGAGAAGTAAGGAGTGACACTGGAGAACTTAAAGAAAAGATGGGGACGATGGATGGGAAAGTCGAATGCTTTCAACAGCAAATTCTAAAGAATGAACAGAAATTACTAGAGATGGAAGAAAGAATGAATAAGGAGGAGAAAAGGGTAGATGAAATGAACGAAAAACTTATACAAGCCAATAAAGAATTAGAAAAAACAGTCATTTCTCTCGAAACAGAGAAAGTGGACCATTACTTACGCTTTCAAAATGTGAGAGAAGAGAAAGGGGATGACCTCCCAGAAATGATGACAAATTTGCTAGCGAGAGTTCTAGGAAGTGGGAGGAAAGAAATGGCAAATGAGATGGATGAAATATATAGGATCCATACTAATTATGCGAGAAGACATAATCTGCCCAGAGAAGTTCACATCAGATTCGTTAAAAAATCGATTAGAGATGAAATTTTACATAGAACCAGAGACGATCCGATAGAATTTAGAGGAAAACAACTAGTTGTTCTTAAGCAAATCCCTAGAAGGGTAAGGGATTTAAGAAGGCCATACCAACATATAACATCTAAACTAACAAGACAAAATATTAACTTCAGGTGGTTGACGCTGGAAGGAATCATGGTGATATGGCAAGAAAAAAGATACAGGTTAGATACAATAGATAAGGCAGAAGAGTTTTTCAGGCAATATTTTGGTAGTGAAGAAGTTAGAAACAAGAGAACTTAGAGGAGAAGATGCCACAGGAGAATAGGTTATAGAAACAAGGGAATTACAAAGTGAAGAAAAGGAAATTGGGGGAGGGGGGAAGTGGACAATGGAAATGGTGATGAGGGTAGATTTAAAGAATCTAAAGAGATTAGACTTACAAGGGCGGCAAAAGTGAAACAAAAGTAGTGATATGGAAGAAATGGCGATTTTATCCTTGAACGTCAATGGCTTAAACTCCCCCGCAAAGAGGAATATAATTCTCAATAAGCTTAGTAAAATGCATCTGGATATAATAATTTTACAAGAAACACATATAAACATCAACATCAAGACTTATTGAATTATCCCAAGTTAGGAACTATGTTTGTGTCATCATCACAACAGAAAAAGGGAGGAATAGTGATGTATGTTAGGGAAGGAATCTCGCCAAGACAAATTTATAAGGATGAAGAGGGTAGAATATTAATAATCGAGGTTTCTTTGAATAAAAAAAAAGTAGCTCTCGTTGGAATTTATGCCCCAAATGAAAGACAAAAACAATTCTATAAAAAATTGCATAAGGCTATTGGAGAAATTGAAAATGAGAATATTTGCTTAATGGGTGGTTTCAATGCAATAGTGGACAGAGAGTTAGATTATAAAAGTGGTATAACAAGGAAAGGAATTAGAAGAATACTACCCAGTACCTTTTTTAAAATGGTGGAGGAATTAAACTTACAGGATAGCTGGAGGGAGAGAAATTTGAAAACAAGGCAATTTACGTACTATTCTGGTCACCACCTATCTTGGTCTAGAATTGATATGGCCTGGACATCAAAAGAACTAAACCTGGAAGTAGAGGACGTTACAATAGATACAAACCTATGGGCAGATCATAATGCAGTTATAATTAGATGGAAAGGACAGGCGAAAAGAAGGAGGTGGACCTTAAAAAGAGCAATTTTGAACCAAAAGGAATTCAAACTTAAGATGGAAGAGCAAATGTGTATGTTCCTCCAAACAAATAAGAAAGAAGATACGAATAGCCAAAACTTATGGGATACGGCCAAAGCAGTTATGAGAGGAGTTGCGATTGCGTATATGGCTAGTGATAATAATAAAAAAGGCAACGCCAAAAAAGCTTAGAGGAAGACCATAAGAAATTGGAAATAAAACTACAAAAAAACCCGCAAAGTCGGGATCTGAAACATCAATTAGATTTAATTAAACACAAACTGAATATTATGGAGAAGGAGGAATTGGCGCAGAAAATAAAAGATACAAGACAAAACTTTTTTGAACATGCGAACAAACCTGGGCGATGGCTGGCTTACAGATTAAAGAAACAAAAAGATAAAATATGGATTAGTAAATTATGTAATGAAGAGGGGGAGATGATTTATCAGAGTGAAGGAAAAAAATGTGATGTATGAATTTTATACGAAACTTTATAAAGACGAAAAAAGTATTAGTGAAGATAAAATACTACAATGTCTCCAGAGAGCCGACTTACCAAAGGTCCCGGAAGAAGTTCAAAATATCTTAAATAAGGACATAACACTCCAAGAAATTACAGAGGCAATTAAAAAGCAAAAAAGCAACAAGACGCCAGGTCCAGATGGACTACCATCTGAAATATATAAGAACTTTCAAGAATTTTTAGGCCCAATCCTATTAGATGTGTTCAATGAAGTGTTAAAAAAAGCAAAGATTCCGACCTCATGGGAAGAAGCAATTATCACATTAATTCCTAAGGAAAATTCTGATTTGACACTTATCCAAAACTATAGGCCTATATCATTACTTAATTCGGACTATAAAATTTTTATGGCGATAATGGCAGAAAGATTGAAAAGGTTTTTGGTTGAATGGCGCTTGTCTTTGTCGATGCGCAGAAAGCATTTGATAATGTTAAATGGGATTTTATGTTGAATCAGTTAAAACATATGGAATTTGGCGAAAAGTTTATAAATATGTTCAAAGCAATTTATTCAAAACAGGAGGCAAAAGTAGTAATAAACGGAGAAACTACTAAAAGTTTTCAAATACAAAAAGGCACACGACAGGGCTGCCCATTATCACCACTACTATTTGTCCTCTCTCTAGAAGTCTTGACTAGAATAATTCGAAAAGAAGAACAAATTAAAGGTTTAGAACCCAAAAAGGAAATATTTAAGTTACAGGCTTACGCAGACGATTTGGTTTTTATCATGGAAGAGCCCTTGAAGTCTGGTGTGAGGTTGTTGGAAGTATTGGTAGAATACGGAGAAGTAGCAGGTTTAAAGATTAATAAAGAAAAAACTAAAATGTTAGTTAAGAATATGACGAAAATACAAGAAATTGAGCTAGTTGGGAAATTAAATATTCAGATAGCAAAGAGGGTGAGATACCTAGGGATTCAATTGACGGCAAGATGTGTTACACTTAAAGGAGATAATTACGATAAATTAGTTGATAAAATAAAAACAGATTTAGACAGATGGAAAAATTTGCAGCTCTCCTTTATGGGAAGAATTGCAACAACAAAGATGAATGTACTACCTAAATTACTATTTTTATTTCAATGTATACCATAATAACCTGTGTGCATTAAAAGATGGTTTTGCATGGATTGGGGAGAAACTTTATGTCCCAGCAGCACTGAGACTTAGAGTAATGCAAGCGGGTCATGATTCAAAAACCACTGGACACTTTGGTTTTGTAAAAACCTTGCATCTTGTTAAGAGACAATTCTGGTGGCCTGCGTTAAAAAAAGGACATAGAAAGCTATGTGGCTAGCTGCCCCACTTATGCTGCAGCAAAAAGACGACAAGGGAAATCCCCTGGGTTACTGCAGCCAGTTGCCAGTCCGTCAGCACCCTGGAGAGAGATCTCTATGGATTTCATTGTGGAACTGCCTGAAAGTGCTGGCAATACTGTAATTTGGGTCGTAACAGATTTGTTCTCCAGACAAGTTCACTTCATCCCATGCCCTAAGATTCCTACTGCAAAAACCCTAGCAAAACTTTTTGTGCAGAACATATATCGATTTCATGGGGCACCACATCGCATAATCTCAGACCGGGGAGTACAATTCACTTCTAATTTCGGGAAAGCTTTTCTAGACCTAATGGGTTCTAGTCAAGGGTTATCATCTTCCCACCATCCCCAGACAAATGGGGGGACAGAGATACTTAACTCAGTTCTAGAACAATATTTGAGATGCTTTATTAATTATCAACAGGACAACTGGACTGACTTGCTGCCATTTGCTGAGGTTGCTTACAATAACGCTGTTCATTCAAGTACTGGGTTTACCCCATTCCAAGTAGCAAATGGTCAAACTTTTGTTGCCATGCCTGAACTCCCTATTAAGGAACCTGAAATCCCCTCCCGGCAGGAGTGGATCAAACAACTGCAAAATACCTGGCCAGTAGTTAGGAAAGCCCTGGATGAAGCCAGGGAAGCCTACAAGGCTCAAGCTGACAAACGTAGGGTGGAGCAGAAACCACATCAAGTAGGGAATCAAGTATTCTTTTCCACCAAGTATCTACAGTCGTTGCAGCCCTCCAAGAAGTTAGGACCTAAATTTGTTGGACCTTTTCCAGTGAAACGTATTATCAATCCTGTGACTATTGAGCTTGATTTACCAAAGAATTTGCAGAAAATCCACCCTGTTTTTCATTGCAGTTTGCTCAAGCCAGAAGTTACATCCAATCTCAGACCTCCTGCACCTCCAGTGCCTACTCCAATCATGGTTGAGGGTGAACAACATTTTGAGATCAGAGACATTTTAGACTCTTGCACACACCATGGGGTGACACAGTATCTTGTTGCATGGAAGAATCTCCCTTCTGCCCAAAACGAGTGGGTTTATAAGAGACATATTAGAGCCCCTAAACTGTTACAACATTTCCATTCTAAATATCCTGATAAACCTCATTGACTTTTTGTATTATTGTTCCCTTTTTCTTCTTGTTTTCTAGGTGGATTTCCCATTCTTCTAGGGGGGCTGTATGTCAGGTCCCCAAGCCCTTATTCTTTACCTTGCATATATATTCTACTTTTGGGGCCTGCCATTCTGTTGGGGGAGGGGGAGCTTTGCATTAGCTTGGGATAGCTTTCGCTTTCTACTCTCTCTTGCTGCCTCCATCCCTTTGAGAAAGGAATGTGTCTCCCTTATCAGGGAGACGGTTACAAAGAAACGAAACTGGAGAAGACCTTGAGATGCGCGCCAACTGTGCCAGTTACCCGGTCTTCAGACCACCTGTGTATTGGCTGGATTTCAAATGGACATTATGACTTTGGTGGGAGGAGGAATATTGCTTGCTTAACTATATCATTTTGGCGGGCTTTTCCCCAGATCTTGCCTTGACTTCCCTACTGTCACTGACCCCTAATAAAAGTATCCTTTTGAGACAATGCCTGTTTCAAGAGTTCTGCTTTCTTAGGTGGTTAGTTAAAGTGGGTCCTTACAGAAACACAATAATCAAAGAAAGAAGCAGCATACATCTAACAAACCCCTACAGCCCAATCTAACCCAACCAGAAGCAGCCCCATTAAAACTAAGCAATCGATTTGTCCCCCTAGATGGAAATATGCAGACCCACAACCTCCCCCTCAAAGAAAACATGCAGACACCTAGAAAAGAGACATCACCAAATATCCCTAAAAAAGTCACATCAACAAACACACCTGAGATAAACAGAAAAGCACCCCAGACTGCACCCCCCAAAAAAGGAAGGTGAGTGTTGGTGATAGGAGAGTCTATTTTCAAAGGAACAGAACCAGCCATCTGCAGACTGGACATACAATCTAGGGAGGTATGTAGTCTCCCGGGAGCAAAAATCAAAGATGTGGCTGAGAACCTAACCAAAATAATTAGGCCCACAGATTACTACCCTCTCCTCCTCCTTCACATTGAGACAAATGACACAACAAAGAACCTGAGTACAACATTGAGAGATTATAAGCAACTAGGGCAGGGGTCTTCAAACCTGGCTCTTTTATGACTTGTGGACTTCAACTCCCAGAATTCCTCAGCCAGGCACGCTGGCTGAGGAATTCTGGGAGTTGAAGTCCACAAGTCATAAAAGCGCCAAGTTTGAAGACCCCTGAACTAGGGCCTAGGCAATAAAGTTAAGGAGCTAGGAGCACAAGTAGTGTTCTCATCAGTACTCCCAACGAAAGGTCAATACCCATTGAAGGAAAAAAGAATTCTAGAAATAAACTACTGGCTAAAGGGTTGGTGTCACCAAGAAAACTTTGGTTTCCTGGACCATGGACTGCATTACCTACATGAAGGACTCTTGGCAAGGGATGGGCTGCACCTCACAAAAACAGGGGAAAATGTACTCAGAAAAAGACTGGCCCAACTCATCAGAAGGGCTTTAAACTAAAATTGATGGGGAAGGGTGACCAATCTTTAGAAAATGGCAAGAGAACACCTATCAGACCTTGATGAATATAAATCACCAGGACCTGACAGATTACATCCCAGAGTTCTGAAGGAGCTGGCAGATGTTATCTCAGAACCATTGTACCATATCTTTCAAAAATCCTGGAGCACCGGGGAAGTACCTGAGGATTGGAAAAGGACTGATGTGGTTCCCATCTTCAAGAAAGGGAAAGAAAAAAAAAACAGACCCAGGAAACTACAGACCAATCAGTCTAACATCAATACCTGGAAAGATCCTGGAGAAGATAATCAAAAAACAGATCTGCAAACAACTAGAAGCAAACAAAGTTATAACTAGTAGCCAGCACAGGTTTGTTAAAAACAGATCATGCCAAACCAATTTTATTTCATTCTTTGATAAAGTGACTAAACT
Organism: Azemiops feae; assembly: GCA_023970755.1. Taxonomy (NCBI): domain Eukaryota; kingdom Metazoa; phylum Chordata; class Lepidosauria; order Squamata; family Viperidae; genus Azemiops; species Azemiops feae. Next base: position 24,311 of record JALGBA010001031.1, on the reverse strand, counting down.
AGTAGACCAGAGAAATGCTGTGAACATACAGTAATATACTTAGATTTCAGTAAGGCATTTGACAAAGTAGACCACAACCTGCTGCTTAGTAAGCTAGAAAAATGTGGGATAGACAACATCACCATCAGATGGATTTGTAACTGGCTGACAAACTGTACTCAATGAGTAGTCCTCAATGGTACTACATCCACACGGAGAGAAGTAAGCAGTGGGGTACCACAAGGCTCCATCTTAGGCCCAGTACTCTTCAATATCTTCATTAATGACTTAGATGAGGGAATAGAAGGGGAACTAATCAAATTTGCAGATGACACTAAACTGGCAGGAATAGCCAACACCCCAGAAGACAAGCTCAGGATCCAAAAAGATCTTGACAAACTTGAACAATGGGCCCTATCCAACAAAATGAATTTTAATGGGGGGAAAGCAAAGTTTTACATTTAGGCAGGAAAAATCAAAGGTGTAAGTACAGATTAGGCAAAACCTGGCTCAAAAACAGTAACTGTGAGAGGGAACTTGGAATCCTAGTGGATGATCAATTGAATATGAGACAGTAGTGTGCAGTAGCAGCCAAAAAAAGCTAATACAATTCTTTTTTTATATATATAAATATTTTATTAAGTTTTATAAAGGTAAGGAAAGGATGGGATCAGTATGGGTATTGGGTAGGGTAGGGTTCAGGAATGGGATTGGGGTAAGGGTAGGTACAAAAATGGGGTTACCCCCAACAATAATTCCACGCTTTAGCAAGCAGACTGTCATCCGGATACAGATATTAAATAACAGTAATTAATATAATGGTAAATGACTATAATCAATAACAATAACGATAATCCTAAAAAAAAATAACTAGTCAGTAGATATCATTCATCCTCTTAAATTTCATAGTCCTTTCTCACTAGATCGTGTTGCTAACCATTGATAAAAGTTTTCACATGTTTTGAAATAAACTGAGTCTTCTTTCTCTTTAATCTCTAAGGTTAGTCTATCCATTTCTGCACATTCTAAAAATTTTGTAATTATAATCTGGTCAGATGGTAAGTTTTCATTTTTCCAAAATTGGGCAAATCCTATTCTGGCAGCTGTCAATACATGTAATATTAAATATTCATTCTCTTTTCCATAATTAGGTCCTAGTATTCCCAACAAAAACAGTTCTGGCTTAAATTCTATCTGTATTTTAGTCATCTTTTCCAGCCATAAATGAATCTTAAACCAAAACTTCTTAGTGCTAGGACATACCCACCAGATATGATAGTAGGTACCTGGTTTTTGTTTATATTTCCAACAATTATTCGATACATTTTTAAACATTTTCGCTAATCAGACTGGTGTCATATGCCATCTATAAAACATTTTATATAAATTTTCTTTATATGAGGCTGCTTTGGTAAGTTTGATATTTCTATCCCAAAGCTTTTGCCAGTCTTCTAAATCTATAGAATATCCAAAAAAAATTGCCCAAACTATCATTGTTTCTTTTACTTGTTCTTCTTCCATCTTCCAGTTTAGAAGAAATTTATAAATCAAATTTTCTTAATCAAATTTTCATCTGTTTTCAAAAGTATTTTATCAAGTTGTATCTGCTCTTTATAAAATCCCATTGACTTTGCATCTTTTTCATATCTTGTTTGAATTTGCAAATAGGGCCACCATGCTAAGTCAATACCTTGTTGTTGAAGGTCTTGCCTGTCTTTAAGTTTTCCGTTCTTATCCAAAATGTCTTTGGGTAAGCAAATGCTTCCATTGTTGAAAGCCACTCAGGTATTTTAGTATAAATTTTTTGTTTAATTCTCTCCCATTCTAGCAAAAGTACATCCCTTATAGCATGATTTTGAAAATATTTGTGTACTTTATTTTTCCCATACCACAGAAAAGCATGCCAACCCAATTGTAAGTCATGTCCCTCTAAGTAGAGGAGTCTTTTATTTCTCAACGTTATCCATTCTTTAATCCAGAGCAAAGTAGCTGCTTGGTAATAGAGTCTCCAGTCCAGGAGTCCAAATCCTCCACTATCTTTAGCTTCTTGTAACATTTTAATTTTAATTCGTGCTTTTTTCCCTTGCCATATAAATCTCAATATTGTTACATTTAAGTCATCAAAAAATTTCTTTCCCAGTTTTACAGGAACTGTTTGAAATAAAAAAGTAGCTTCAGTAGGATATTCATCTTCACTGTCGCTATTCTTCCTAACAATGACAATTGAAGATTTTTCCACTTTTCCAAGTCTGTTTTGATTTGTTTCAATAGTCTTTCATAATTATCTTCTTTTAATGTTGTATATTTTGATGTTAAGTGGATACCTAGGTATTTGACTTTTTTTAACTATTTGGAGATTTGTCTTTTTTACAAATTGGGTTTTCTGTTTATCTGTTAGGTTTTTTGTTAATACCTTAGTCTTTTCCCTGTTTATTTTCAAACCGGCCACTTCTCCAAATTTCTCTATTTTCTGCAGAAGTTTAGTAGATGTTTCTAGTGGCTCCTCCAAAATGAAAACCAGGTCGTCTGCAAAAGCTTGTAGTTTGTATTTCTGGTCTTTTATCTCCAATCCTTTGATTTCCATATCCTGCCTAATATTTCTAGCCAGAACTTCCAATGTGAGGATAAATAACAAGGGAGACAGTGGGCATCCCTGTCTTGTGCCTTTTTTAATGTCAAAGCTTTCTGTGTAATCGCCATTTAAAAGTATCCTTGCTGTTTGTTTATTGTAAATTGCTTGGATTGCATTTATAAAATTTTCGCCGAAATCCATTTCCGTCAACTGTTGGAACATAAATTGCCAGTTTAACTTATCAAAAGCTTTTTGTGCATCAAGAAATATCAGTGCCATCTGTTTCCCTGGGTGGTTTTCATAGTATTCCAAAACATTTAAAATGATCCTTAAATTGTTCTTTATCTGTCTTCTAGGCAAAAAGCCATTTTGATCTGTATGGATAAATTCAGTCAGAAATTTCTTCATTCTTTCTGCCATTATTGAAGCAAAAATGTTATAGTCCACATTTAATAACGATATTGGTCTATAGTTTTTTATTTGTGTGGAATCAGTATCTTCTTTAGGTATCAAGGTGATATTAGCTTCAGTCCACGAGTTTGGTATTTTTATCTCTGAGAAAATGTCATTGCACAATTCCTTTAAGATCGGACTTATTGTATCTTGTAATGCTACATAAAATTCTGCAGGGAGTCCATCAGGACCCGGGGTCTTATCCTTCTTTTGCCTTTTTATAGCTTCTGTAATCTCCATCATTGATATTTTCTCGTTTAATATATTTCAAATGTTCTCTGGGACTTTTGGAAGATCAGTTCCTTTTAAATAATCCTGTATTCCCTCTTTGGAAACCACCTCTGCCTTATAAAGTGTCTCATAATAAGCTTTGATAATTTTTTTCATTATGTCATTGTGGAAATGTAACTCGTCTTTTGAGTCTTGTAGCTTATTTATCATTCTTTTTTCTTTTTCTTTCTTCAGTCTATATGCTAACCATCTTCCCGGTTTATTAGCATTTTCAAAAAAGTTCTGTTTAGATTGTTTAATCTGCTGTGCCATTATGTCTATCTTAGTTAGGTTTAATTTATGTTTTATCAATTCCATTTGTGTCTTCAGAATCTTTTTTTGTGGATCAATTTGTAATTCAGATTCTAATTTATTAAGTTCTTCTTTCAACTGTAGCTGCAGTTGTTTCTTTTGTTTATTCTTTTTAGCAATATAAGTTATGGCCAAACCTCTAAAATATGCTTTGGCCGTATCCCACACATTTTGAAGGGAGGTTTCTCCTTTTTTATTTATTTTAAAGAAAAAATCAATTTCCTTTGTTGCTAGTTGTAGGAATTCTTTTTCTTTCAGTATAGATTTATTCAGCGACCATCTTAATTTTTTCCTGGTTCCTTTCCAGGTCATTTTAATTGGATTGTGGTCTGCCCAAATATTAGTTTCTATTTCAACTTCTTGTATTATAGTTTTCAAATCATAAGATGTCCATATCATATCAATTCTTGACCAAGATTGGTGCCTATTTGAATAGAACGTATATTGTGATTTTCCTGGGTTCGTCTCTCTCCATATATCTTTTTTTTAAAACAAGTTTTATTAGTTTTTTAGTTTTTACATCAGAGTGCTTAGGAAGCAACGTGGAGATGGGGTAATCAATCATAAAAAACCCCCACAATCATACATGTATAGTTCAGGTTAATTCTTTAAAGATTCCCTCTCTATTTCCCTCAATTGATATAACATAGTCAAATTAATACCTTTAATAATATTTCACCTATATCAGTCCAAATCCTGTTCTTAAGCTTTACTAACTTACAATTACCATGTTCCAATTTAGCCTTAAATAAACACATAATTTACACTTCGGGTATCCCTAATTTCCCTTATTTCATAGAATAATAATTATATCTAGAGTAAACATATTATTCCAACCATTATATTTTTACACTTCCCAACTATATTCTATTTCTTATTCTACTCTATTTCAAATATATATTTTATAAATCAGTCCATCTCTCTAAAAAGCCTTTTTAACTCATTAAGTAAAATTTAAATCCCATCAGAGTAATTATCATACCTAAAACAAACCTATTATTCCAGAAGATACCTTCTTACTGCATTTCACATCTATATTCTATTTCTTATTCTAATAACTCCTTGTTTAGAACCTTTTCCATATTACAATTCCAAACCATAATCAAATCAATAATTTTCATCTCAGTAGTATTAACTCAGTCAAAATCTCTAAAAGCCTTTTTAACCCATCAAATAAAATTTTAAATCTCATTTTTAAATCTAATTCTAGCTTTCTTTTTGTGCCAAGCAGGTTTCCATAAAAGAGCCTCTAAATCATCAAATCTCAGTGTTTGGTTATACATATTTATCAACAATTCAGTCTGCTCATATTTCTCTTCTCCTTCTTCCAATACTATCTGAGAAATATAATCAGTTTTGTTCAATGTGGTAGTTACTCGTTGGTTATCCATGTTGTCACAGTTTTCAATGCCTCGTATTTGCAAATCAGTTCCTGTTGCTTTTGGCATTGCAGATGTTTTAATTGAAATCAGTCTTTGGTCATCAAAGTTCTCAATAAGTTGTACGTGGGTTTGTATAATGTCTTCTTCTATGTTGATTTGTTCCTCTTCTGTTGTTATTTGAGTTATGGGGTAGTCAGTTGGAATCTGGAAGTCAATTTGAAGTTTTAGGGTAAAAGCTTTTATTCTAGCATTCACTTGCTTGGTAGCTTCATAAATTTTTCCCAATATAAGTTTACAGGTAGATTGTGGATGAGATTCCTCCATCTCATTAAATTGTATATGTTGTTGCATACAGGCCTCTTTGGAGTTGATCTGTTCCTCCACTGTTATTCCTTGGTCTATAAGTTGATCAGTCAGGATTTGAGGTTCAATTTTTAGTTCTGGAGTATCATCTTTAGTGTTCATTCTGAAAATCCTTTGCTCCTTAAGTTCCAAGATTTTTTCCAGTATAAGCCCATAGCCAAGCTGTGGGTAAAACTCCTCCATTTCAGTGGTAAGGTAATCTTTTAGATTTTTGGTGGAGGCTATGTTTATTAACAGTCAACCAACATCCACCTCCCCAATTCTAGTAGGCAGTTTCACCACCCAGCTGTTCCAAATCCATTATCTTTTCCCTTTTGTAGTAATTTGAAGGTCAAATCCAGTCTCAGAATCAAAGAGAAAATACAATTGCAATGTCGGCTTTCACCACAAGGTGTCCTCAGTAGACTGTAGAATATTTTTTCCAAATTCCAATAGAGTTTTATCCAGTTAAAAAGTAAAAGAGAAAAACAATATTCCGCAGCTTAATAAGCAGGTAAAGTAATAAAATTCTATAGTAGAGATTTTTTCAGGATCCCAGAATATCCAAGAATAAAAATAGTCAGTAAAGATTAATTATTTTTTCTTTTGTTTCCAAAGCTCATTTTCCCAAGTATCCAAACGCCGCTCTCTCAAAGCAGGGAAATAGTTCCAAAAGCTTTTCACAGGGGGATAGTTAGGGTACAGAGAGGGAAGGAAGGGTCTCACCCGGATCTTCCATGGTGGTTCTTTTCGCTTAGATGTTCTTCTGACTTTCGGCTAGAGCGGCTAGATGATCGGCCATGTTAATGGCCGATCTTTTCCCCGTCGGCCCAAAGGAGCTGCCTCGGACCGCGGAAGGTGCTGCTGCCCCCTCCGCAGTCGACGAGAGTCCTCCTCAGTGGTAGTCACTCCTCCAGGGCGACTTTCGACCCTGTCCAGGGTCTACCGGCGGAGGGAAACCGGCCGGCGAAGAGAAAAGAGTCTCCGTGCGACCGCTAGCACTGCAAACCAGAACCGGAAGTCTCTCTCCATATATCTGGAACAAACAATTCTTCTTTCATTTTTAAAAAGGCCTTGGGTAAAGTGTTTCCCCCTTTTTTGCCTTGTTTATGGCTTTTATAGTCCCGAGTTGCATCAACTATTGCATTAAAGTCTCCCAGTATACAAAGGTTTTGGTAGTTTAAGTCCACTATTTTATTATGTAATTGCTGATAAAACTGGTCTTGCTTATCATTAGGTGCGTATATTGCGACCATCAATATCTGTTTTTGATTCAACGTAATTTCCACCATTAATATTCTCCCTTCTTCATCTACATAAACATATTTTGGATTCATCTTTTCTTTTATATAAAGAGCTATACCTCTTTTCTTTTGAAGTGCCAGGGAGAAGTAAAGCTTACCCATTTTTGGTTGTTCTAAGATTCTAGAATGTTGTCTTTTGATGTGTGTCTCTTGGAGACAAATTATGTCCATTTTTAACTTTTGTAGTCTAGTAAAAGTTTTTCTCCTCTTTGAAGGAGAATTCAAACCATTTATGTTTATTGAAAAAATTCCAACCTCCTCCATGACTTCAATTATATCTGGACCTCAGTCTTCTAGGGGACGTTATCTGTCTCTGCTCTCTCGGTCTTGCTCCTTCCTCTGGATAGGTCTTTTTAAGTTCTTCCTCCTCCACTTGTTTAGGTGCTCCTGCAACGCTCGCTTCCTCTTGTTTCTTAGGTTCAAAATCGCCTTTTTCCAAGAAAGCTCTGTGGTTATTGAAAAATTCCTCTGCTTTGAGTGGGGTATCCAATCTGTATCTTTTTGAATCCCAAAAGATTAATATCCCTTCTGGAACCAACCATCTAAAATTAACTCCTTTGTCGAACAATTTCCTTGTTAAGAATTGGTAATCTCTTCGAGCTTCTCTTATCCTTCTAGGAATTTGTTTAAGCACTACTAATTCTTTTTCTTTGTATTTTAGTGGTTGGTCTCTTATTATTCTCAAAATCTCATCTCGTGTAGATCTTTTGAGGAATCTCACGTGGACTTCCCTAGGGAGTTTGTTTTTTCTGGCATAGCTTGAATTAACTCTAAAGACCTGATCTATTTCTCCATTCATTTGGGGCTTTTCCATTCCAAGTAGTTCTGCAAGTAACTCAATCATCAAGTCTAACAGATTCTCATCCTTATCTTCTATTACATTTTGAAATCTTAAGAAATATGATGCTCTTTCCATCTCAATCACAGCCAAGCTATCTTCCAGTTCCGCATTTGTTTGCGCCAATCTTTGATTCTCGTCTTGTAGGGATCCTAATTTCTGGTCAACTTCCACTGACTTGTCTTCTATTTTTTGTATTCTTTGTTGGTTGTCTGTAATCACCTGCTGGAAGGTTTCCATCTTTTGATTCATTTTAACGAGATCATTTTTCAAATCTTCATAGTTTTTATCAAGGTCCTTTTTCAGGTCTTCATGTTTTTTATTCGAGGGTGCCGCCTGGGCTGCAATTGCTTGCAGTATCACCTGGATATCCTTTTGTTGAACTTCCACTTTTTCTTGTTGTAGGAGTGTAGTAATAGATTTTTGAGGAACTGGGCTCGCCGAGGTCGAGGCAGGAGCGGAGGATCCTTTTCTCCCTGACTTAGACAAATTTGAGGCACTCATCTTCCAATTGCTGTATTATATTATAATCCACCAGGTGGCCCGATGGCCAGTTGTAATCCCAAAAAAAAAAAACCTCCTATTGCTAGGAGGGAAGATCAGACAAAATTTAAAAAAGAGAAAATAATTCCAATAGGGGGATAAAAAAAAAAAGAAAAGAAAACATCCAAGATAAATAAAGGCCAACCAGCAGGGAACAAAGTCAATAATAATAGAAAAAATAGAGAGAGGCAGAAAAACACTCCCACTAACAAGATATTCACACACAAAAAAGAAGTCCAAAAAGGAAAAAAAAAAGAGGAGGCACAAAAGCAAAAAAGGAAAGAAAAGTAATAGGCCAGGAGCAGGAGAAAAAAAAAACTGTAGAGAAAAATATCCAAATTATAATCCACCAAATTCTGTTCAACAACAGGGAAAAAGGCAAAGAAAAACAAAGTTCCTTATTATTCAATTCTTCTTGGGGAAAGTCTATGTTGTACAGCCAGAGCAAAGCAAAAGACCCCCCCCAAAAAAAAATATCTTTGAGCTGGCCTCGAAGTCAGATAAGAATGTCTGGGCATTCAGCCAAGTGTCTGGGCATGGAGCCAAGTTCCTAGTCTGAATAAACATCAGACAAAGGAAAGAGCAAAAAAAAGCTTTTCCATGTGACCACAGGAGATACAATGTAACTCTTCCAACCGCTTAAGTGAAAAAAAAAGACAATTCAGAGTGAAGAAAAAAAAGTCTAAAGTTTTAATAGCAAATGCATAGTTAGAATGGCTTTACCAAGTTAGAAAAAAAGAATATCTTCAAGAGAAAAAAAAGAGCAAGCTTCCCAAATTGATTAGAGCTTAAAAAGCTTTACTGTAGTAAAAGTTTATTTTTTATTTTTTGAGAAAGAGCTTAAACCGCCGCTTGTACAGGGGGGGGGGGAGAAAAAACCCCACCTCTCCCTTAGCTTCATGCTCCAAGTAAAAACAGGCTATTTCAGATCAAATCCACCATCAACAGGAAAGAAGGGCATTTTCTCACCTGGCTCAGCTGCTTGCTGTCAAATTCAGCTGTTTCTTCATCTCCAACGATCAGCTGTTAATGGTGGCTCGCATGAATGCGATCCGCCTTTCTTCTGTTGATTCCAGGGGCTGCTCTGAGTTCAGCGGGCCGGCTACTGCCGGCCCACATTCCTCAAAGGTCCTCCCTTCAGTGGCCACCTCTCCGGGGTGGCATTCGGCCCAAACGGACCCACCATCAGAAGAATATCGGACCCAGGGGATGGAGAGTCGTTTCCCTGGGTCTAACTTCAGCGACGTCACCGGAAATCTCCCCAAAAGCTAATACAATTCTTGGTTGTATAAACAGAGGCATAGAAAGACCCTAAAACCACACCTGGAATACTGCAACCCATTTTGGTCACTATACTACAAAAAAAAAGATTGAGACTTTGGAAAAAGTTCAGAGAAGAGCAACTAAGATGATCAAAGGCCTGGAGACTAAAAGTTTAAAACATATGAAGAATGGCTGCAGGACTTAGGTGTGGCTAGTCTAAAGAAAAGTAGAAATAGGGGTGACACGATAGCAGTATTCCAGTATTTGAGTGGCTGCCACAAAGAAGAGGCGGTCAACCTATTTTCCAAAACACTAGAAGGCAGGACAAGAAACAATGGTTGGAAACTGAGAAGCAACCTGGAATTAAGGAGAAACTTCCTAACAGTGAGGACAATTAACCAGTGGAACAGCTTGCCTTCAGAAATCGTGGGTGCTCCATCACTGGAGGTTTTAAAGAAGAGACTAGACAGTCAGTTATCTGAAATGGTATAGGTTCTCCTGCTCGAGCAGGGGGCTATACTAGAAGACCTCCAAGGTCCCTTCCAGCTCTATTCTATTCTATTCTATTCTATTCTATTCTATTCTATTCTATTCTATTCTATTCTATTCTATTCTATTCTATTCTATTCTATTCTATTCTATTCTATTCTATTCTATTCTGTCCCACAAAGCCAACGATTAATGGTTCTACAAAAAAGCCCTGATTCCAAAGTGGTGGGGCACTTTGGCTTCGTAAATACCCTGCACCTAATCAAGTGGCAATTTTGGTGGCTGTCACTGAAAAAGGAGATAGAGAGCTATGTGGCTAGCTGCCCCATTTGTGCCTCTGCCAAGAGGCGACAAGGGAAAATACACAGGCTTCTCCAGCCAGTAGCAGAGGCCAAAGCCCCATGGAAAGATATATCAATGGACTTTATTGTAGAACTGCCTGAAAGCTCAGGGAATACAGTGATTTGGGTGATAACCAATCTGTTCTCCAAGCAAGTGCACTTTATACCCTGTCAAAAAATCTCCTCAGCACGTGCTTTGGCTAAACTATTCGTGCAGCACATCTATCGGCTGCATGGTGCTCCAGAAAGAATAATCTCAGATCATCAAGTCCAATTCACTTTGCGGTTTTGGCAGGAGTTCCTAAAACTTTTGGGGACCACTCAAGGGCTCAACTCCTTGCATCATCCGGCTACTAATAGGGGCTATGAGAGAGCCAATGGTGTCCTGGAGCAGTACCTCAGATGCTATATTAATTACCAACAGGACAATTGGACAGACCTCCTCCCTTTCACAAAGGTCGCCTACAATAACTCAGTGCACTGTAGCATCAAGTTCACTCCATTTAGAGTGGCCACAGGACAAGTCTTTGTATCTATCCCTGAACTACCTCAGACCACCCCATTAACTGCATCGCTGAAAGATTGGGTTGCCCAGTTACAGAACACCTGGCCAGTGGTGAGAAAAGCTTTGGATGAAGCTAGGGAAGCATACAAAAAACAGGCTGATAAAAAGTGCATCAAGCCAAAGGACTTTAAAGTGGGAGACAAGGTCTATCTCTCTACCAAATTCCTACAATTTAGACAAGTGTCAAAAAAATTGGGGCCAAAATACATTGGACCTTTCCCCATCAAAAGGATTATTAACCCAGTAACTATAGAACTTGAGCTGCCAAAAACGCTCAGACATGTACGCTTGGTATTTCATTGTAGCCTACTAAAACCAGAAATCACATCCTCCTTGCGTCCCAAATCACAACCACCTCCCGACCCCCATTATGGTAGTGGGAGAGCAGCACTTTGAAGTCAAAGACATTTTGAACTCTTGCATACATCGGGGAAAAACCCAATATTTGGTGGCCTGGAAAGACTTCCCCCCCTCAGAAACTGAATGGGTCAACTCCCAACATATTAAAGCCCCCAAACTGCTTAAAAAATTCCATGACCGATACCCAGCTAAGCCGCATCGAACTGTTTTGCTAATTGAGAAATTTTGTGTATCTCTCCCTCCCCTCTCTTTTTTCTTTTGCAGGACTAATGTCTCTGTCAATGGGGGCAGAATGTTAGCTCTGCCTAGCTTGGCTTGGGGCCTCACAGGCATCCTGCCATCAAAAGAAGAAGGGGGGGAGGATGAAAGGGCAATAAAGTTTTGTGTGTACACGATAGGAAATTGGGGAGTGGGGAAAATGACAGGTGATAAGGACCAGGGCAGCTGGAACCTGGCTGTACCAGCACCCCATCTCATAGATTTCAAAACATCTTGGCGCGCTCCGGTTGGCTGTAAATGGACTGGTCATGGGGGGAGGGGTGGGCTGGGACAAGCCTACACATTTTTTTTGTAACTAGCGAACATAGTAAATTTCAGAGCTGGCTTGACTTTACTGCAACCAACATCCTTAGTAAAAGAACCCTTTGCTTTAACCCACGGGTCAGCAACCCATGGCTCTGGAGCCGCATGTGGCTCTTTCAGCCTTCTACTGCGGCTCCCAGTCCTCCTCCACCATTTGCAGAGAGACAGACAGAGACAGAGAGAGGCACTTGCACTTCGCTTCCCTTCTCTCTCTCTCTCTCTCTCTCTCTCTCCCCGATCTTCTGCTCACCTGGCCAGCCGGTGCCCGGGCGCCCCACCCCCTGGGAGAAGCACGGCCAGGAAGTCCCTTTCCTGGGCTGGCCCCGTCTGAGGCGCACGTGGCCGGGGAGCTGCGCGGGGCAGCCCCGGGATCCCCCCTGGGAGCTGCCCGCCAGAGCCTCTGCTGAGTGGGCCAGCCCTCCTGCAAGCTGCGGCCCCGAGGGAGCGCAGCCCCTGTGATCCCCAGCCGGCACTACCGTTGGCCCCGCTGGCCGGGAAGGCACAGGGAGACGCAGCAAGGGCAGGAGAGGAGCGCCGATTTAAAGCCAGCCCAATCAGAATGTCTGTGGTGTATCAGCTTGTCAGAGAAGAGTGTGAGGCTGGCTGGCCAGGTGAGCAGAAGATCGGAGAGAGAGAGAGAGAGAGAGAAGCGCAAGTGCCTCTCTCTCTCTCTCTCTCTCTCTCTCACACACACACACACACACACACACACAAACACAAACACAAACACACTGAGTGGGGGAAGAGGACTGGCAGACCAAGGGCAGGAGACAAGCGCCGGTGGAGAGCCAGCCAAATAAGAATGTCCGTGGTGTGTCAGCTGTGGTGGGGTGCCTGAGATGCAGCGGGCGTCTTAAGGCAGCCATGTTCATTTATCCCATTCTGTTCGGGCCGGTTCCTCCTCCTCTCATCCCCGCGAGAGCAAGATAGAAAAACTTGTGTGTGTGGGCGCGTGCGGGCGCTCGGACCGGATTAATGAATGAATGGGCAGAAAGAGAGAGAGGAATAGGGAGGGAGAGAGAGAGAGAGAGAGGGAGGGAGGGAGAGGGAGAGAGAGAGAGAGGGAGGGAGAGAGAGAATATGAATATATGTGGTTGTCCTTACTGGACTTTTAGTAAAGAACGTTTAATGAAATATTTTGATGTTTTTTTTTAATTAAGAGATGAGGTATGGGGATAATTATGCTGTATTTAAAGATGGTAGATAAGCTACTAAAATTGTTTTTACCTGTTGGGATGAAGGAGAAAGGTTTTTTTCCCCTCTTTCTCCTGTCCTTTTCTTTTTTCCCCCCGCAATTTTTTTCTTTTCTATTTTTCTATTTGTAGTTTTTATAGTTTGCACTGGCTTTTTATTTCATAAATACAAGGAGGACTCAAATAGACATTGAGTATTTTATTTGAAAGTAACCTTCGACCCAGCATCTTTTTTTTTGGAGTTCAAAATGTTTTTGTTGCATGCAGAAATAAAAATTTGTTTTCTTTGTAGCAGTTCATTGATTTCATAAATGCAGCACACTATAGTTTTTTTATACATAGCATAAAGGTAAAAAACGATATATGCAGTGTTATCTTCATTTTAGATGTCAAAAGGGTTTTGTGGCTCCCAGTGTTTTCTTTTCTGTGGGAAACGGGTCCAAATGGCTCTTTGAGTGTTTAAGGTTGCCGACCCCTGCTTTAACCAAATGGAGTCAAAGGCTTTTCTTTCCTAAGGGACTGGATTGGGACAGGTCTGACACTAACGTGACTCCTCCAAATTATTTTACAGGTCTGCCAGCTCCTCTCACACAGAAACTGAGATCAGGGATCTCAGTAAGCAGTGTCCTCTACTCACCAGAAGCCACATCAACTCCTAAAATGCAGAGCCTTCAGAGAGAAGTCCATGGAAGACCGCAAAGCTTTCCTCAAAGAAAACAACATTTGCTCATCAGCACCTCACTTTGCCAAGGACTGTAAGGTCAGTGTAAAATGCACAGAATGTGGCAGCACAGGTCACAACACAGCTTTACACCCAGGGCCAGCTCCATGGACTTTACAACAAACTCACAGTGCCAGTGAGCATGGCGGGGAGGAAGGACACACTGCTACAACCACAACAGAAATCAATTCCAAATGCACAGAAGTCTACAAAGGAACTGTAGGCAGCAGTTCCTGCTCCAAAATCTGTTTAGTCAGAGTCTACCCAGCAGGCCAAAAGGACAAAGCCATTAAGCTTTATGCTATTCTAGATGACCAAAGTAACAGGTCTTTAGCCAGCTCAACCTTCTTTGATATCTTTGGCATTAAAGGCCCCAGCACTCCCTATTCCTTAAAGACTTGTGCAGGAATTGAAGAGCATCTGGTTACCAAGTCGAGTCCTTAGATGGAAAAACATGCCTGACTTTACCAACTCTTGTTGAATGCAACCAGATTCCTGACCATAGATCTGAAAACCCTACACCAGATGCAGCAATTCATCACCCACATTTGAGCCACATCGCACACCTCATACCAGAGCTTAATCCTCAGGCTCAGATAATCTTGCTCATAGGGAGACATATCTTAAGAGTCCACAAAGGAAGAACTCAGATCAATGGTCCCCACAATGCTCCATATGCTCAGATATTAGACCTAGGATGCATCATTATAGGAGATGTCTGTTTAGGAAGCGTGTGCAAACCAACCTCTGTTAACAGCATGCTCATAAGCACATTAGAAAATAGATATTCTTCTAATTTTCAGCCATGCCACAGCCAATTCCTCTTAAAGGAATTGCCACACATTACCCATTTGCCTTGTTCCTTCATAGGCTCCTTTAGTGACAACCTCACCTGTTGCAGTGACCAAGATCATTTAGGATGCACGGCCTTCCAAAAGACAAAAGATGGCAATCGGGTGGCAATGTCTATTGAGGACAAACTCCCTTTAGAAATGATGCAGCAGGAATTAGTCAAAGATGACACTAACAACTGGGTCACCCCTCTTCCCTTCAGATCACAGAGGCGGTGCCTACCTAATGATAAAGAACAAGTTATAACATGCTCCTTGCCACAGTCTCCAGAGTTTATCCATGCTATTCATACCACAGAACCTGTGGAGAATACCACAGCACAAATAGTGCAGCAGCCTACAGTCACACCACAAACATCAGCAAAGGTCAAAGAGCAATTGAACCAGTCTTCTGCAGTGCCTTCCATGGTATTTGTTGAAGAGGAACTTCCATTCAGTCAGCCACAGGAGGATCCTAACATAAAGTGTGAGACTAATACACCAGAGACTGTTGCATCCTCAGAACAAATTGGTCCTCGTTTCAGAGGTGGGTCTTCTCAGCAAATATGCTAAAGAGGCGGAGAAAGAAGAAGCAGTTCACAGAAGGGCAAATCCCCTGATCTACATTTGCTAGTGGACATAGCTTACAAGCAAGAGCATTTTCCGGAGGAAGAATGTTTAACATCTCACAGATCCCTGATGAATGGAAATTCTTCATCCAATGCAGAATCTGAGGGAAACTTCACAGTAGCAGAAGCAGTGACGTGCCAGCCTCAAAACCAAGTCACTGCCGAGATTCCTTCAGACTTGCCTCGTGTTCTGCTGCTACAAAATGGTGCTGGATATATATCAGATGACCTCAGCAATTCTAAGGGAGAGGCTAGCAATGGGATCTTATATTCCAAACTTAGATCACTGTCAAGTTCCCAGTCACATTGGAAACTGCAGTCACATCACTCTATGAACAGCCATATCAACAAAAAAGCAATGGCAGCTCACCTAATGTTTTTGTGCAATTGTTCTGGGTTTAACCCTGGCACACCAGCTAAAGTCTTCCAGTAATGTGATGCAGGGAACAGCCCCTAATTCATCCCTATTCATGTGAATCCACTTGGCACCTGTCAGCAGCTAGAAGCTAATCCTTCCTGTAAAATCTTTTGAGGGGACCCATATCTCATCCCTGCTGCCCCATCTCCCATTTGTCCTTTGATAGGGACATGTCAGTGTTTGGATAGTAGCATTCCATGCGACCAAAACATGCCACTCTTCACTCTCAATGTACAAAGTTAAGACCTCCTTTGCCACCACTGGCATCTGTCAGGAAAAAGCTTTGAACAGAGTGGAAAATTCTCTATCAGCCTTATCTGGTCTTCGATTTACACACCCACGTGCCCTTGTACCCTCTACAGAAGTACAAAGCCAAAGACTGTATATTTCTGATGCTTCTGTAAAAGTAATAGCTGCTGTTGCATATTTAAAAACAATAGAACTAAGTTGTTCCTCAGACCAGTTTCTGAACTGATCTAACAATATAGAACAGAACAGAACAGAACAGAACAGAACAGAACAGAACAGAACAGAATAGAATAGAATAGAATAGAATAGAGCTGGAAGGGACCTTGGAGGTCTTCTAGTACAGCCCCCTGCTCGAGCAGGAGAACCTATACCCATGGTGGCGAACCTATGGCACAAGTGCCACAGGTGGCACGCAGAGCCCTCTCTGTGGGCACGCGCGCCGTCGCCCCAGTCCTAGGCCTTCAGTCCCGTCCATGAGCAACCTGCATCAAAATCTCCCGGGGCAAGTGGCTTTTTAAGCTGGGTTTTATAAAACCTTTTCGCTTTAGGCCTCCGCCGCCGTGTGCAAAAAAAAAAGTTCAACCAATCAATCAATTTCAACTTCTCGTGGGGAAAAAAAAAGATCTTGCAAAGTTGGAATTGATTGATTGAACTTTATTTTTAGTCCCACACAGTGGTGGAGGAAGTGACAGGGGACCGCGTTGGAGCTGGAAAGAAGGTGCCGCGTGGGGGTGGGGGGAGCAGTGGGAGCAGGACGCTCCGTGCGAGGGTTGAGTCAGGGCGGCGGGAGATAGTCTGGCAGCGAACAGCCAAGGGGAGCGGAGAAAAAAACCCTGATCCCATGTAAGGTGGAGGATTTTCTCTGCCACATTTTAAAACTTTCTTTAAAGTTTACTTGCTGCAGAATGCGGATCCTTCCCATTCTGCTGCATCAAGTAAAACAGTCTGGCAGCGAACATCAAGTGGAGAAAAAAAAACCCGGTCTCAGGTAAGGTGGAGGATTTTCACTGTCAGGAGCAGGGAAAATACCCGTTGTTGTTTTTTGAGACGCCAGACTAGCATGCATTCACGTGCATCCAACCACTTTGCTTGCTGCAAAGCCAGATTGCAGCAAGGAAGGAAGGGATTGGAGGCATGTGAATGCACGCTAGTCTGGCCATTTCTGGGCCGGTTCTCCAAACTCAAAATAAATTAGGTACCAGTTCTATGGAATGAATCCCACCACTGTGAGGTTTTTGTGGGGTTGTTACTGACGTGTGGTAAGATGGTAAGTTCAAGGAGGCCATCGTATTCCATTCAGCCATGGGTTGGCTTTTCCGTGATACAACTCTTGTTGTGTTTTAAAAAATGGTTTAAAGGTCGGGGGGGAAAATGCAGTGAGAAGGGCCCCGCCGCCAGCCACTACTTTCCCTACCCCAACCCAACGGAGCGCTCCATCGCCGCCACCGCTCTGACCCACCCCTCGCACGGAGCGTCCTGCTCCCGCTGCCCCGAACCAACCCTCGCACGGAGCGTCCTGCTCCCACCGCCCCGCCCCAACCCTCGCAGAGCACCCTTCTCCTGCCGCCCCACCCCAACCCTCGCAGAGCGCTCCTTCTCCCGCCGCCCCCCCCCCCCCGACCTCAACACTCACGAGCATTCTGCTCCCGCCAAGCCACCGACCCACCCTCGCATAGCGCCCTGCTCCCGCCGCCCCGACCCAACCCTCGTACGGAGTGTCCTGCTCCCCGCCGCCCCGACCCAACCCTCGCACACAAAGGAGCTTCCTGCTCCTGCTGCCCCGACTCAACCCTCGCCAACTGGACTTTCTGCTCCCCGGCACCCCGACCCAACCCTCGCAGAGCGCCCTGCTCCCGCTGCCCTCCGACCCAACCCTCGAACTGACGTCCTGCTCCCGCCGCCCCGACCCAACCTCGCATGGATCGTCCTGCTCCCCGCCCTGACCCAACCTCCTCGCATAGTGCCCCTTCTCCCGCATTGCCCGACCCAAATCCTCGCAGAGCGCCCTTCTCCCGCCACGCCAACCCAACCCTCGCAGAGCGCCCTTCTCCCACTGCGCCGACCCAACCCTCGCACAGAGCACCCTGCTCCCACCGCCCTCACCCAACCCTCGCATGGAGCGTCCTGCTCCTGCCGCTCCCCCCATCCCCACGCGGCACCTTCTTTCCAGCTCCAACGCGGTCCCCCGTCACTTCCTCCACCATTGTGTGGGACTAAAAATAAAGTTCAATCAATCAATTCCAACTTTGCAAGATCTTTTTTTTTTCCCACGAGAAGTTGAAATTGATTGATTGGTTGAACTTTTTTTTTTGCACACGGCGGCGGAGGCCTAAAGCGAAAAGGTTTTATAAAACCTAGCTTAAAAATCCACTTGCCCGGGGAGATTTTGATGCAGGTTGCTCATGGACGGGACTGAAGGCCTAGGACTGGGGCGACGGCGCGCGTGCCCCCAGAGAGGGCTCTGCGTGCCACGTGTGGCACTCGTGCCATAGGTTCGCCACCATGGGTCTAGTCTCTTCTTAAAAACCTCCAGTGATGGAGCGCCAACGATTTCTGAAGGCAAGCTGTTCCACTGGTTAATTGTCCTCACTGTTAGGAAGTTTCTCCTTAATTGCAGGTTGCTTCTCTCTTTGGTCAGTTTCCAACCATTGTTTCTTGTCTTGCCCTCTGGTGCTTTGGAGAATAGTTTGATGCCCTCTTCTTTGTGGCAGCCCCTCAAATACTGGAATACTGCTATCATGTCACCCCTGTTTCTTCTTTTCTTTAGACTAGCCAAACCCAAGTCCTGCACCCATTCTTCATATGTTTTAGTCTCCAGGCCTTTGATCATTTTAGTTGCTCTTCTCTGAACTTTTCCGAAAGTCTCAACATCTTTTTTGTAGTATAGTGACCAAAATTAGTTGCAGTATTCCAGGTGTGGTCTCACTAGGGTTTTATAAAGTGGTACTAATACTTTGCGTGGTCTTGATTCTATGCCTCTGTTTATACAACCCAGGATTGTATTAGCTTTTTTGGCTGCTGCTGCACACTGCTGGCTCATAGTCAAGTGATCGTCCACTAGGACTCCAAGGTCCCTCTCACAGTTAGTGTTTTTGAGCCAGGTCTCACCTACTTTTCCTGCCTAAATGTAAAACTTTGCTTTTCTCCACATTAAAATTCATTTTGTTGGATAGGGCCCATTGTTCAAGTTTGTCAAGTTCTTTTTGGATCCTGAGCTTGTCTTCTGGGGTGTTGACTATTCCTGCCAGTTTAGTGTCATCTGCAAATTTGATGAGTTCCCCTTCTATTCCCTCATCTAAGTCATTAATAAAGATATTGAAGAGTACTGGGCCTAAGACGGAGCCTTGTGGTACGCCACTGCTTACTACTCTCCATGTGGATGTAGTACCATTGAGGACTACTCACTGATTACAGTTTTTCAGCCAGCTACAGATCCATCTGATGGTGATGTTGTCTATCCCACCTTTTTCTAGCTTACTAAGCAGCAGGTTGTGGTCTACTTTGTCAAATGCCTTACTGAAATCCAAGTATACTATGTCCACAGAGTTTCGATGGTCTATTAATTTAGTCACTTTATCAAATAATAAAATAAGATTGGTTTGGCATGATCTGTTTTTGACAAACCCGTGCTGGCTACTGGTTATAATTTTGTTTGCTTCTAGTTGTTCGCAGATCTGTTTTTTGATTATCTTTTCCAGGATCTTCCCAGGTATTGATGTTAGACTGATTGGTCTGTAGTTTCCTGGTTCTGTTTTTTTTTTCTTGCTGTTGATCTTGCTGTTACCATCTGAGCATTCAAATAGTGGTATCAGTTGATACCAGGCAGGGAGTGTCATGCCTCCAGCATAAAGTCCGTGTATGTAATTGTGTATTTCTATTGCTATTGTCAGAGAATGAGGTGGCTGGATGGAGTCACTGAAGCAGTAGGCGTGAGCTTAAATGGACTCCAGAAGATGGTAGAGGACAGGAAGGCCTGGAGGAACGTTGTCCATGGGGTCGCGATGGGTCGGACACGACTTCGCAACTAACAACAACAATTGCTATTGTTGTTCTTTAATGTATCTGGAGCTCCATCTAGGGGCCAAACATGAATCTTTATTGGGACCTGGCCCTTAAGGGTCATTTTCCCAGCATCCCTCATTTCAAAAACAAGTGCATCCTGGGAAGCCAGACTCCATTTCCTTTAGCATTCTGAGGAAACAGAAGCACCAGAAGGAATCCAGCCTAATCCGTGACACACATTCATCTGAGGACAAAAATCCACATCCCATACACAGCATCACTGGTAAGATTTAGATTTATTTGTATTTGTTAATTGTTATGCTCACCAGCAGCTCAACACTGCTTATTTTGTATTTGGGTTCTTACTGTATATATTTCTATTTTTCCCAGTTTCACCCATGCTGTTCCTTTAATAAAACATCTAGATTTATGCACACGGTCTGGTTTATTGAAGGATAGGTGGGTTTAGCTGCATGCATACACACAGGCAACATGTAGCGAGGACAGAACAGTAACTGACCCATTTAATTTAGCTTTAGATCTTCCAACAAGGGATCAATATGCCAAAGGAAAATGATGCTCTGCATCCTCAGTTCCTAGTATCTGACTGTAGTTTTCCTCTAAACATGATGATTACAGTCTCTGCCTTTCTTGCACACCCTGAAGACCACTCTTCCATGCTGATGCCTGTTAGCACCCTAATGGCCCACAGCATCCTTCATTGCCTGGCATTGGACCCTCTCCTTATACCTTCCCCACCACCCCCATGATGCCCTCATTGGCCAGCTATACTGAATAATGAAACATCCAGAGCAGCCTGGTGAGGCAGGAAGATAAAACCTCCCAAGCAGAAGCAAGTCTGGACTGGAAGAAATCAGCTCTGAAGCAGTTAATTTCCCAGGCTACCAAATGAACTTGCCTTGTTCACCAGGCTTGGAAGACAGCGGAACTTAACCATGGGCCACACAGTTCAAAGCCGCAATTCATCCCTTTGCACTTCTGAAAAATGAGAGGTGACAGTTCATTTTGCCAGTGACAGTCTGTCAATCTAGCTCAGTCAGTGGTGGGATTCAAATATGTGAACAACCGGTTCTCTGTGTGGATGCTGCTTCCGGATGTCCATTCTGGGCCTGGGCAACAAAAAATTAGCTACCGGTTCTGCTGAAGTGGTGTGAACTGGCTGAATCCCACCACTGAGCTCAGTGCTTCTTCCCCATTGGTGGTGAGGTGGAGGTAAAGCACTTGTTTTCTGGTACCCTCACTTTGTATTCCACTCAGCTGAACAGGACAGTGTGAGACCAAAGGTGGAAAAAACTCCAATCCACCTGCTACTCCAGTCTCCTCTCTTCCACCAACCAATTCTTTGACACAAAAGCAGCACCCTGGGATAGGAACCAAGGTTGTCTCTCCCCATTTTCTGTACCCTGAGTTCCCTATTCCTATTTAGAGCAGAGGAAACCTACTCAAATTGGTGCAACCTTGTATATGGAAAAGGTTCGATTAAGGGTAGGGGAATTGCCCATCTAACTCAGGTTTTTTTGAGGGTGTATTTTTTCTGTTTTTCCTTTCAGATTATATAAAAACAAAGCATAAATAGACACTGCAGTGAATCAGGTTACATAGAATCATGCCTCTAATACAAAAGGCCCAATATAGCTGAAGTTAACCACTAGTACTTTCTATTAATTTTCTACACTTACTATACTGAGGTGTACACTAATGCTCAACAGTGCATGATTCAGCAGGTATTTATTTATTTAGGAAATTTATATGGCCGCCTACTCACTCACAGCGACTCTAGGTGGCTTACAAGCAGTCAAAACACAATATAGAAAATAAAAAATAAATAGATGACAGAAATAGATGACAGATACTTCAAAATACATCTCCAAGAATCCCTTGCCATGGCTGGCTGGGTCTAAAATATCTGTTGCTCTTATTGCACTTAAGGCTTGTAGGAAGTCAGCACGCCCCCCCCCCCAGAGAAGGAAATATTTGGGGGGATATTAAAAAAGACAAAATATTATATTTTCCCAAAGGAATAATGGAGAAAAATCTTAGGCAGAAAAGCCCCCAGTCTCCCTTTCCTCCAAGCAGAAACTGAGCAGGCCAGCTCTTTAGAAATATAGACTGGGTAATCCATTCAGGAAGATGGGGCAGGAAGGCTGGAGCTGATGGGATTAGAAAAACAAAGGCTCCAAGGACCGGAAAATGACCTTTAGGACATAATAGGATTAACCCACCACCATTAGAATACCAAAAGGGCACACTCAAGCTCAGGTCAAAGTACTCAGACAGGAACAGGCATTTCAGATACAAAGCCCAAGAAGGTATAAAACCCCACCCACTCCCAACTCCATTTTGTCAGCCACCCCAGAAACATGCTGTGTCACTGAAGTTTCTGGCAACTAAATAAACAAGAACCTTCTTTCCTAAGCAGCCTCCATTTTATTTCCAGCGTCTTAGCCTCCATTTTATTTACTCCCAGCTTGGAACTGGACCTGATGATTTTTCTTTCAACAGGCTTAACAATGTACAACTCTACATACATCTCTTCAGAAGCAACACTTGTTGAATGTTGTGGGGTTTCCAGACTGTCCAGGATGAAAGCAGTCTAGCTGAATTCATTGGGATTTTCTTCTGAATAAATCAGCACAGTATCAAGCTGTCAATGAGCATGTTATGCCCCCAAAATTTTCAAGGTGTTGCCATATTTAATGGCAATATGAAATTATAAAACTATAAAGTACAAATATATGCACATCCTCTTAATTGAACTTAGAAACATAAATTAGAAAAACAAACCTTAGAAGATTAAAAATGTAATTAAACCAAAGTTAAAACAAAAGTTTTAAAGACTTTTTTAAAATTTCAACAAGGTCCATAACAAACATATTATCTGGAGTATTTTTCAAACATTGCTTTATTAGTATATTGGATTTATATTCCACCTTGATTTTCTATAACTCAAGACAGCATACATAATATTCCCACCACCATTTTTGCCCTATGTGGTGGGTTGGACAGAGAGAGAAGGTGCCAGGACTGACCCAAATCCACCCAGACAGCTTCCATGCCTAAAAAAGGACTAGAAGTCACAATTTCTCACTTTCTGAGTCCAGCACTTTAACCACTATGCTAAACTAGCTCTGTTTTAGAACTATAAATGTGGGTTGACTCTAGTATGGCTGGACAGTTGCAAGCAAAGGTACACCAATTATTATGCAACATACATATTATAATTGTATTAATAATTATTAATACAATACATTGTTAAGCAATATTATACAATACAGTATTAAGCAACATTAATATTGTAATAATATATTAATACAATACATTATTAAGCAACATTCAATCTAGGCAGGTATCTTGTCTCCCTGGAGCAAAAATCAAAGACGTAATTGAGAACCTTACTAAAATAATCAACCCCATGAATTACTACCTCTTTCTTCTCCTACATGTGGGGACCAATGACACAACAATGAATCTGAAAAAAATAACAAGAGATTACGAACAGCTAGGGAAGAAAGTTAAAGATTTAGGAGCGCAAATGGTGTTTTCATCTATACTTCCAACAAAAGGCCAACATCCAATGAGTGAGCAAAGGATTTTAGAAATGAACCAATGGCTTAAAAACTGGGGTCATCAAGAGAACTTTGGTTTCCTAGAGAATGGTCTGCATTACTTACATGATAGAGCTACTGGCAAGGGATGGACTGCACCTTACAAGAAGTGGAAAGAATATATATGAAAAATGAATGGCTCATCTTATCAGAAGGGTTTTAAACTAAAATTGAGGGGAAAGGTTGACCAATCTTCATGAACTTTAGGACCTAATTCCAAGCAAAAACTACTAGATAACCAATCAAATATGGAGGTAGGGAGTAAAGAGAAAGAAGAAAAACTCAGATGCAAAGTAGATGTAGGAAGCATACCCAGGGTCAGCCACAAAGAACTTAAATGCCTATACACTAATGCTCAAAGTTTAGGGAACAAACAGGGTGAACTTCAAATACTAGTACAAGAGGGCAAGTATGATATAGTTGCCATTACAGAAACTTGGTGGGATGAAACTCATGACTAGAATATACTGATAGAAAGATACAAACTATTCAAAAGAAACTGGCCTAACAAAAGAGGAGGTGGAGTTGTATTATATGTTAGAGATCACTTCCTATCTACAGAGATGCACACAACAAAGGATGAAAGCCTTCTAGAATGCATATGGGTCAACATAAAAAGAAAAAAGAATGGCATTGTCATAGGTGTATACTACAGGCCACCCAACCAAGCAGAAGAAATAGATGAACTTTTTGCTAATCGGTTAAACAATGTATGTAGGAAACACACCACAGTAGTAATGGGGGACTTTAACTACCCTGACATCAACTGGGAGACAAACTCTGAAAGAAATGGGACATTGAATAGATTCCTGACACACCGAGCTGACAACTTCATCACCCAAAAGATAGAGGAGGCAACCAGAGAGACAGCTATACTGGACCTTATTCTTACCAACAGAGATGAAGTGATAGAGGGGATTGAAGTTGCAGGAACTTTAGGGAAGAGTGACCATGTTGTATTAGAATTCAATATAAAACAGACACAAGCAAAACAACAGAATCAAACTTGTGTCTTAGACTTTAAAAGAGATTATTTTAATAAACTCAG
>JALGBA010001030.1:0-65094 GCA_023970755.1 Azemiops feae | reverse complement strand
AATGCTGATAGGTATAGTTAGCAATGGTGTTCTCTGAAAGAATTGTGAACTTATTTTCTTGTTCTTACCAAATCAGGTTCATAATATCTTATTGATGCAAAATTGCAACTCTTGTCAAGCCATGTTTCACTACATTTTTGGATTTCTGCCTTTTGAAATGATCAGCACTTGATTGATCATGGAACCTGCCCTTGCGGGAAAATTCTAGGAAGGAAAATAGTTGTTGCTTACATTTCATTCCATTGTCTTTGAGAACCTGAACTTTCCTCACCAAAGATTAATAAGATCTTCAACTGCACTGAGATAACTAATTGTTTCTTCTTTTATTCCAATGCTAATGCTTCAATCTACCTCCTACTGGCTGGCTGGCAGGATGATGAGGAAGGCATATGGGCATAACCAGTTCCTATAAACCAAAGTTCCAGTTTTGTTTTGAAAGGTGAGATACTATTTTATTTTATATTTGGATGCAATGCTTGATTATTGTAATTTCCAATTGCAGTAATGGGTACCTCTTGTGAATGAGAAACAAGCAAGTTGAGATAGTGACTTCCACTGAGCAATTTTCAATTACTGCTAAAGGATGGCAATCTTTCCTATTGTAGCATATCCTATATGATTCTAGAGAGTTGAAAAATATTATGGTGATGTTCAGTTACATGGAAGCACCCACCTGGCCTAGACAGGATTGGATATGGTTAATACTTAGATAAGAGACCACCAGAAAGTTCTGGGGCTAAAAGTAGGCAATTGCAAAATACTTCTATATTGTTGGCAAGAAAGCCACATGGACTACATTTAGTTCTAATCCTAACCATGAATACAAAAGTCAATCAAATGTCAGCCTTGACTCAAGAAATGTTTTGAGAAATGGTCTACAAAGCTAGGATGAGGAATGTGGGGCCTGTCTATGTTAGGGTATAACTGCAATTCTTTTCCTTTTATCAGATAGAAAATTTCTACTTAGGTCTTTATGTGTAATGGTGCATTCAGGATATATTCCAGTATTTTAATTTTATTATGCATAAAAAATGCCAGTGGTTCTAAAAAAAAATAAATGGATGGATGGGTATAATTAAATAAAATAATCAAAACTCATCATGTTGTATTGTCATGTTCTTCCAAATAAATTTCAAGACTTGTTTACTTATGATATTTTCCAGTTAGTTTTCCTTGACTTCCATTTAATCATCATACCAATTAAATTATTGATTCATTCATTAATTTCACCAAGTCAGTTACTTATTTTTGGACTAATGGCAAATAAGAAATACTATAGAAAGTAAAATAACAATGATAATAATGATGATGTTAAATCAATGTCGTTACAGGAAATGGTCTAAATCACATAAAATAGACTGAAAGTATTATTTGAAAGAAAACATGAAATAGAAAAATCCTGGGAATATTTGTGTATAAAAACTTGACTCGGAACTTTTATGTGGCCAGAAAGAAAATTTATTTCTGGTACAGCCACAATAGTATTTCAACAAAAATGATTATTCAATAATTATCAAAGTTTGCATTATCACACCCACTTTATATGTTATTAATTTGTGATTATTTTCCACATCCATTCCCAAGCAATGCATTTCGAAAGAGACATACTTTGTTCATGTGACTTTCTACTAAAGATTCAGAATTTGTTTTTATATCACACTAATGATAATGATAAAACTCTTCTTTATCAAGGATTATATCATATTATTAAGAATTTTTCTATACCGCAGTTGTGTGTACGCTGTGTATGATAACATATATTTGCTTTTTTCATCTGCTGAGTATTTAGAGTAGCTAACCAATCTTAAAAAGGGAAACACAATATACATTTTTGAAAAGCATGAATTAAAATTAATATTACAAATAATACTGAAGGAATTTAACAATTAAGATGTGCATGTAGATATTTTCAAATTAAGAGAGTGAGGATCAGTATCTATCTCTGCATGCACATACAGAAACACGTTTTAATTTTGATTACCTTTATAGCACATTTAGACAAAACTGCCAGGAGGCTTTCCAATATAATTTATACGATATTGTTTATTCCAGAACCATCCTCCTCCTCCTCCTCCTCCTCCTCCTCCTCCTCCTCCGCCTCCTCTCCTCCTCATCCTCCCCTCCTCTCCTCCTCCTCCTCATCCTCCTCCTCCTCCTCCTCCCATCATTCCTTTTCCAGGTCTTCTGAAATCTAGATCAAAATGTATTTTCCCCAACCAGCTAGAAATATAAGACATTTTTCATTTGCGCCAGGACATTGGCAGTCTGCTGAATTGAATTCTTTTCCACTCAGAACATAGGTTAATGTGCATTTATTGCTAAAGTATAAATTAAATAGCATATGTCCTCAAAGTTATTTTTATTAATTTTGGGCAGGGTCCCTGCTATCTGTAGTTGATTACATGCCATGACTGGATATACATATATGTTACTGCCATTGTTCATATTTCAACTGAAATCAATATTTTAAGATTTGACTTTAAATGTGATACAGACTTTAAATTTGCATTTGCCTTATCTCAGGATTTTTAACTGAGTGTAAAAGTGGTAACATCAGTGTGGCTGATATTGGATTAATTTTAATCATATATTTTGGATCACGGGGGTCAAACTCGCCGCGGCATGTGACGTGTCATGACATATTGATGCAACCGGCCTGCAGATCAGCAGTTTGACACCTCTGGTTTAGATCAATGGATTTTCCCCCCCTCATTTTAATATACAATGACTTAAAACATACAATAGAATACAGGTAGCCCTCGACGTGTGCCCAAAATTTCTGTTGCTAAGCAAGATATTTGTTAAGTGAATGTTGCCCCGTTTTATGACCTTTCTTGCCACAGTTGTTAAGTGAATTACTGCAGCTGTTAAGTTTGTAACACAGTTGTTAAGTGAACCTGGCTTCCCCATTGACTTTGCTTGTCAGAAGGTCATAAAAGGTGATCACATGACCTCGGAATACTGCAACTGTCATAAATATGAGTCAGTTGCCAAGCATCTGAATTTTGATCATGTGACCATGAGGATGCTGTAATGGTCATAAGTGTCAGTGTTGCTCTAACTTTGAACTAAATGTAGTGTTGTAAGTTGAGGACTAAAGGGTAAAGGTACAGAAATGGTGGCTTCCACAGAAATGACCCTTCAGACTTGACAACATAATTGTTGTCATTCTTCATTTTATTTTAACTTTTTTGTTAATTAGGTTTGTTTTTCATTCAGTGCTTTGATTTATTCAATTCCCAGGAAACTGTGATTGTTGAATAGTCTCTAGATGATAGATAGACAGACAGACAGACAAAGAAATTCAGTTTTAGTCAGTTTTTAAATATAAGCCTTTAAATATTTTTATATAGGAAAGATTTTCTAATGGTAGTCATAAAATGTTGATTGACTGGACACTAAGGTATAATGCTACAAGAAATGTCTCATGAGATATGAACTGAATCTTATTTTATGAAAATGAAAGCTGGCACGACAGAGTGATCGTTGCATGTGATATGTATCTCTGTTCAAATATTTCCCCAAGCTAATGAATAAGAATCTACTGCAGTATTTTTTTGATCAGAAGCATACACCAAAGGCAGTCAAGAATCCAACTTTCAAGTGTTTCCCAAAAGTGTTTGTCTGCAGCATTCAGTTCTGTTTCTGACATAGCACGGGATTTTGTTTTTTGCACAGACTATTCCTATAACTAACTTTGTTTACTTTTTCAGATCCGCCCTCAAAGAACCCTCAAAATAATTTTTAACTTTGTCCAAGGCCAAGGAGCAAACTGAGTTTTGACACAAACCCATTGCTGAGGAAGTAGGGGAAGATGATAGCTAGATGATATATGATAGATAAACAGATGGTTAAATAGATAGATAGATAGATAGATAGATAGATAGATAGATAGATAGATAGATAGATAGATAGATAGATAGATAGATAGATATATAGATAGATAGATAGATAGATAGATAGATAGATAGATAGATATATAGATAGATAGATAGATAGATAGATAGATAGATAGATAGATAGATAGATAGATAGATAGATAGATAGATAGATAGATAGAGAGGCAGGCAGGCAGGCAGGCAGGCAGCTAGATAGACAGAACTAGATAGAGCTAGATAGGCAGGCAGGTAGGCAGACAAACATAATGGCATTTTTCTGTCAAACTTCAAAGAACAGGGCACTGTTTCTTTGAAATAAATTTCTAATAGTGAATGTTGATGGAAACATAGGTGTGCATCCACAAAGAGTGTGTGGGTGGGTGGGTGTGTTCCTTTCTGGATCTCATCCTATACTGAGTATTAAATTGAACAGATGGTTTCAGCTTCTAAAATGTGGAATCTCTCAGAGGACTCATGAATATATTGGACATGATCTTCCACAGACTTCTCCAATCCAATGAATAGAACAAGTCTCTGAGAAACGAGTGTGCCTTGTGTATAATTAAATTCAGCTCATATTATCTGAATGACAGAAGTTTTTTATCTGACTGCAGGGATAAGTTTACATTAAAAAGAGTAATGGGAAAGAAAGAAAAACAATAGATTTTCACTATTCCCCTACCTGCTCACATTACTGCATTAAATAATGGAAAATTTACTTCTAAAATACAGTAATTTAACCTCGAAGAAAATGTAACTCAAATAAGTTATACTTCTTTTTCATTCCAGATTGTGGCTGTACAGTGTTATGCAATAACAGTTATCCATTTAGGTTTGCTGAAACATTTGGTTCTGAGTTCAGAAAGTTGAATATTGTACTAGTATATTGTGTAGATATTAATTAATTATTATTTAGGACAATATTTGAATCCAGCCAATTATAATTCAGAAATCCAACCATAGTTTAATAAATCATGGTTTAACATAAAGTGTAGAATCTATCATTTTCATTTTCATCTAGTTCAGAAAGCAATTTAAACCAAAGGGAAAGAAGCTGAAGTGGAATTGTTAAACTATTATTATTATATTATATTATTATTGATGAATGCTGCAGATGATGACATATTCCTCAAACAGCATCTTTCTCAAGTTTGAATTTAATAAGAGTTAGTTGAGAAGAGAAAAAAAAATCCATTATTTCTTGTTAGCTATCTTATAGTTTCTTCTTCTTCTTCTTCTTCTTCTTCTTCTTCTTCTTCTTCTTCTTCTTCTTCTTCTTCTTCTTCTTCTTCTTCTTCTTCTTCTTCTTCTTCTTCTTCTTCTTCTTCTTCTTCTTCTTCTTGTCTAGATCAAACTTTAAATTGGCAGAATGAAGCCACCTTCTTGGCTTTGTCGTTAGCCAAAAATAAGTCATTATTGGTACATATTTCTGGTAGTAGCCAACATACCAGCAGATGGGCCAGGCTCTGTGTCTCTATACATTCACACAGCATGTTTTTATCCTCTAAGAGCCTCCACTTGAGCGTATTGGTTTTACAATTAGGCACTCCAACTCTCAACCTATTCAGTGTCCTCCAAGTAGTATAAGGGAGATCAGATCCTTCATCCATATCCTTCTTTAATGTTATTCCTTGCTCGATGGGTCTCCTTCCTCCATATTTTAATTCAATTTTGTTTTTGTATACCCCAAGCAGTGGTGGGATTCAGCCAGAACTGGTAGCTAATTTTTTGTTGCCCAAGCCCAGAATGGACTTCTGAAAGCGACATCCACACAGAGAACTGGTTGTTCACATATTTGAATCCCACCACTGCCCCCAAGAATATTTGTTCTTGCTATAATGCTGTTCTGAGATCTGAGTCTCTGGGTTTGGGGCATATTTCTGTTCAGGAGATGTTGAGGATCATTCTCTTGTGTAGTTCTCTTGGCATCTGCTGCTACTTCTCTCCTGATCTTAGTAGGGGCAATGCCAGCGAGAGAATAAATTTTCACAATTGGTGCAGGTTTGAGACAACCTGTCACTAAGCATATGCTTCATTGACCGCAATATCAATTTGTTTCATGTTTGCAGATGCGCACCACACTAGAGCAGCATACTCTGCTGCAGAGATGCTCAAGGCCAAAGCTGATGTATGCAACATAGATGGTTGAGTTCCCCATGTGTCGTTTACCAATTTCCTGATAATTTTGTTTCTTGAGCTGACTTTAGCCTTGATGTTCAGACAATACTGTTTAAAAGAGAGCATCCTGTCAAGTGTCATGCTGAGATACTTCGGTGTTGGACCATGCTGTAGTCGGTTCCCTTGCCACATAACATCCAACTATTCCCTTGCATCTCAATTTGGAGGTGAAAAGCACTCACTTGAGTCTTGTTTGGGTTGAGCTTTAAATGGTTGATGGTGTAATAACATCCTAGTTCAGGGGTCTTCAAACGTGGCCCTTTTATGACTTGTGGACTTCAATTCCCAGAATTCCTCAGCCAGCATGCCTGGCTGAGGAATTCTGGGAGTTGAAGTCCACAAGTCATAAAAGGGCCAAGTTTGAAGACCCCTGTCCTAGTTCTTCAAGTACTACCATAATTTCCCCTGTATTAGGCTCTGCAAATGTTTTCAAAAAGATATGAGAGGGTGTATAAATTGTTAAAGCAACTGTGTTTTCCCAGATTTGCCCAGCCGTTTATCGAAACTGTTGCTGGTTCTGTCTCCATGCCTGTGTGGTTTCTGACACATTGTAACATCAATTTGGAAAAAGACAGGGCTGCTTTAACAATTGAAAAAGAGGTGCTTTGATACCACCCTTTCAAGGGATTTTCACAGTCTTAGTATGTATCAAACAGGACCAGACTGGCATGTGAAAATTATCTTTTAAATAATTTCCTCAAATTTTAAGGTAAATGGAAATTCTAGTTAATTTAAATCCAGATGTGCTTCTATGTTTGAACTGAAAGGGGAATTTCCCCTCCTTAGCAGTGCAGTTCTCTATAGGGTGATAGCAATCATTATTTTTTATGGGATAAGTTGAAAAGAAGCATTTGAGAGGATTGGGGGGAGAGGGGGGGGTTGGGGCTAAACTTGATTTCTAACTTAGATATTTGAGTTATTAAGAATCAGGCTTTGTTATATCTGTTTTGCATTGCCCTGCCATTCCTTTAACAGGTTTGGTTAGATGCCAGCTTCATACCCAGATGAATTATGTCATTTTTTCAGTAATTAGAACTCAGTAGTAACCTACAACATCTTCTACTATCTTCTAGTTATTGTTATAATGTTGCAAAGCTTATCCTTCTTAATGTTACATTAGCACAACAATAACTGAATTGTTTTGTTTGCCTCCAATTGGATTTAGAAAATAAATCCTGTGAAAATGAATGTGCTTTCCATAAAAGTGCTACTTTCAATGGACTTAAATTGTATCTGCTTACTGTGGCTGATGCTGAGTACAATTGTTTTTCCCCCCACTTAATAAATCTCTGGGAAATGCCTCCCTTGTTTGGTTGTTTATTAAACTTCTACACTGCCCATCTCACCTAAGTGACTTTGGGTGATTTACAGCAAAATGTAATGGTGCAGGGGAGTTTTTAAAGCAGCCTCTGCAACTCTATTTCACCCCAATATTAACAACATTGAGATAATTTGGCTGGGTAACATTACAGTTATTCTGATTTGCTTTAGAGGGTATGTAACTGTTGCTAATAGGGGTGGAGAATTAGAGCCACAGAGTGAACTGTCAACTTGCCATTCACACATGTCACATTTCAGGAGATTTTAATCCTTTGCACATTCACCAGTCACTTATAAGTTTGTTTTGGTACATGTCTGTAATTTTGTATTGTTTTGGCCGTTTTCAATATAGAGAACTAATTCTGGGAAGCACTCTGGATATTGTGTTTACTTCTTGAAGCATGCATGTTCGTCAAAAATGTAAAACAGGTTGCAAATATTCTTACTATTTTTCTTCTCTTATAAGAACTGCCTCTTTTTAATTGTTTGAAGGTTAAAAGGTCAAAATTAACAGGGTTAAATTCTAAGGTTAGCTATGTATATACTCTTTTGCCCATGTTATTTATTTCCTTATTTTGATATTCAGCTAAGGAAAATAGCAGCGTGGGGACATCTCCAGCTATGTTGTGAATCTCAGGACGTGTTGGAATTAAGTGCTGCATTTGGTGTTTCTTGTTTTGCTTTGTTTTTCATTCACCTTGAACTCTGATGTGATTACATGTCTCAGAACAATGTTCTTTACAAACTCCTGCCATGAAA
This sequence comes from Azemiops feae, assembly GCA_023970755.1. Taxonomy (NCBI): domain Eukaryota; kingdom Metazoa; phylum Chordata; class Lepidosauria; order Squamata; family Viperidae; genus Azemiops; species Azemiops feae. The sequence continues at coordinate 56,959 of JALGBA010001030.1, read as the reverse complement.
ATCTTTGTGATTACAAAGGGTGTTTCCCATTTGCCATATGTTGTTTGCTGCTGGCACATACCCTGCACAAATGCTGTTTCAGAGGTGACTGGTTTTGCTTTTGAAGTAGAGTACAATGTTTAAAGCTGCATGTAGACTATACATCTGAAGGAGCTGTTTGGATAAGGAGGATACATTTTATAATGCTTCCACCAGTTTTGCCTCTTAAATTATATGGTGTGGCGTATTCAGTTTGGAATGGCATTTTGAGATGTAATCCATTTGAGTTTTATGTTCAGACTGGATAATGCTTCCCATCTCTTCGAATTGTAATACATATATAATAAATGACCTTCCCATGGAAAAGAAATTAAAACAGATTATATTTTCACTAAGTTCTCCATGAGAATTTTATGTTGTATATTGGAGACAAAAGCAAAGAAGGATCACTAAATTTGCTTCTTATGTGGTTCTAATAGCTTTTTCTTTTTCTTTTTCTTTTTTCTTCTAATAGCAAAACTATGATTTCTATTTCCTATTTCTACCTCAATATGGTTCATGTTATTCTAGAGAAAACAAAAATTCATTGTTGCCAAGATCTTGTTTTCAACTTTTTGCTGACCATCAATCACAATATCCCAGGATTTTAGATTTTGCTTATAGCCAGGCATGGTGGCTGCTGGTGATGTTATTTTAACTTATTTTCTTTGTTCAAATTCATTAGAGCCACCTAACTACAATGGACTCTGTCATAATGGCTGGCTATCCAAGAGGATCATGTTGGGTCTGCATGCTGGGAGCCAGTCATAGCAAATGATTTTATTTATTTATTATATTTCAATTCAATCAACAATACCAAACATATATCAGACATCCAGGAAGATGCCTCGTCCATCCAACAGCAATAGCAGTTAGATTTATATACTGCTCCATAGTGCTTTATAGCACTCTCTAAGTGGTTTACAGTGTCAGCCTATTGCCCCCAACAATCTGGGTCCTCATTTTACTGACCTCAGAAGGATGGAAGGCTGAGTCAACCTTGAGCCAGTCAGGATCGAACTTCTGGCAGTGGGCAGAGTTAGCCTACAATATTGCATTCTAACCACTGCACCACCATAGCTTCTAAGCCATCCAAGTCCAGATTCTGGGAGAACAGCCAAATCTTTAAGACTCTCTGAACTGCCATCAGGGTGAGAGTCACTCAATCTCAGGAGGAACCTCATCCTAGAGGCCCATAGAGAAGGCATTCTTAGGGATCTTTAGGGATCCTCCTTAATCAAATAACCTGAAGCATGCCAGTCTGTCAGATCAAATGAGCTAAACACGAGATAGGCAATTCCTCATATAGCCAGGCCTTATGCCATCTAGGGCTTTAAAGGTAGTAACCAGACTGAACCTACAGCCTGAAATACACCTGGAAGCAAATTAGCAATCAGTACAACTCAAGAAGCAGGAATGTCACATGAGCATACCAAGGCTTATCTATAGAAGGTACGATGGGAGGCCAATAAATTTGATAGACAAAGAGAGGGTGGAGGGAGAGAATAGCTGCTTGCTCAGCTTCATTCTGGACCAGGTGAAACTTCCATGTGGTTTTCAAGGGCATTCTTTTTCTTCACAGTCTCAGTTTATCCTTCTCTTCTTCTTTCTATTTTAGACTACTGGTTTTGATTCTTAGGGGTTGGGTAAAAGTTCTACACCAGCATAACTATCTGTAATCTACAGGTATCTTTTAGTAACAGTAAAAATTCACATTCTCACCATTCTCCAGGTGTCCTCTGCATTCAGGAACACAGCCAACCAGGGGACTGACCAGTAAAAGAATTCAGCTCCTGAGATTTGTCAAACTGTGGTTCACCATTTTGTTACCTGATTTCAGTAAAATTCAGTTGAGGTTGAAATCATATTTTTCCTAATTGGAATTGGCATGGAATTATTTCCTTGTTTGTCCTTATATTTGCTACTTCTTGAATTATTTAAAATTATACCCTTTCCAAATGTCAGAATGCCCATCATTCATCAAATGCAAAGTAGAAAATAAACATATAGTTTGTTTATTGATTTCCATTTTATCGACATTAGATTTTATATTAGTTCATTGTGTTTTCTAGCCACCTATTAAAAATTATTTTAATGAGACTTTTTTGGGGAAATATATATAATTATATTTTACAATAGTCTCTGTTGAGGCAACATTTCAACTATCCAGTCAATTTACAATATGTTTTCTAAAGGCTAAAAATTACAGATCTGGATTTTGGAAACCCTGTATATCATTATAGCATTTCAAGCTTATTTTTAATGCAATAATAATAACAGATGAGAATGAATTTCAGTGTTGGAGAAGTACTACATAATGATTCATAACTGACAAATAGCATTCTTCTGCTATTGTGAACTACGTACACTTGATCCTCTAATAGAACATAAACATTAAAAACTATTCATTTCCTATTCTTTTTTCTGTTCCAAATGTTTTGAAATGGAATGCCTGAGATTAGTCACTAAAAACTAATATTTTTGATGTGGAACATGATTAGAATTAAATTAAAAATGTATAAAGAAGTTTTGGCTCTACAGTAATTCTATTACTTCTTAGGGGTTTTTTTTTTAGTTTCAATAATTACTCAATAAGCTTGTAATGATACCTGTGTAGAGCTAAAACCATCTATCTTCTAGATGGAAGAATGAAGACATGTATTACAGCTTAACCTTTATCAACACTGCCAGCTACCAGAAATAAGAGAGATGGACATGGAAAAGGTGAAATAGATCTCCTATTTACAAGTCTTGCATTACAAAGCGATACAGAAAACGAAATCTTATTTTTGACCCTGTAAAAGGTCAAATGTGTTAGAATACTGGCCTTGGGAAATGAGGCTAAACTGGGACAGAGACTATTTGCAACCACAGCTACAGAGAAAGCCACCTGTGCAATTTCTGGAATTAGTGTGATGCTATCAAGGAGAGGTTTGCAGGGAGGGTGCTGCCTTTGATGATAAAGTACAAAGGTGTGCAAGGATTTTAGGTATATGTTGTTTTTTGCTAGCTCTGTGTTCTTGATTAAGCTGTCATTGGTTGTGGTTCCCAAAGAAATCTTGTAGGCTTAAGTGCTCCCATGTTTACACAGGAGACTCTCTCAGACTCTCTTTTTAAGCACAGCTCTTTTACTCCAGAGAGAGATATTTCTGAAGTTTAGTTAAACTTTGGAAATGTCTCTCTCTTCAAGGGAAAGGTTTTGATTTTGAAAGGTATGATTCAGAATATGAGATATGTATGCAATAGGTAACCCATGATGCATGGACCATAATCCTCTGCTTACTTATTTGAGAATCAGACACTTTCAATCAATCAATCAATCAATCAATCAATCAATCAATCAATCAATCAATCAAACAAACAAACAATCAATCAATCAGAATAGAACTGGAAGGGACTTTGGAGATCTTCTAATCCAGGGCTGTCAAACTGCCGGCCCGTGGGCCGGACACATCATCAGGAAACCACGCCCACCCCATTGCCGGCAATGGGGAAAAAGCTCCGATACATTGCGCAACCTCACGTGACGTTGCGAGTTTGACATGTCTGTTCTAATCCAACCGCCTGCTCAGGCAGGAGACCCTGTACCATTTCAGACAAGTGATTGTCCAGTCTCTTAAAAATCCCCAGTGATGAAGCACCCACAATTTCTGATGGCAAGCTATTGCACTGGTTAATTGTCCTCACCTTTAGGGAGTTTCTCCTTAATTCCAGGTTGCTTCTCTGCTTGATTAGTTTCCATCCATTATTTCTTGTCCTGCCTACAGGTGCTTTGGAAAATAAGTTGACCTCCTCCTCTTTGTGGCAACCTCTCAAAGCTCTCACTCTGAGTTCAATAAACGTCTAAGGAAATTGTCGGAGGCTGAAGCCCCAGTTATTTTAGACATATGTGTTTCTAAAGTTTTAATGGTGATTTTGCCTTAAATGGAACTATGCATATCAATTTGTACATAATAACCCATAATATGAAAAACAAAGAACAAAGCAAATTGCTTTTGTTAGTGATTTCTACTATTTAAAATAAATAAAGTTTTAATATATATAAAAGTTTTGTTTAGTGCAGGCTTTGGAAAAAATATGATCAAATTAGAATGAGAATTTGAAACATAAAAACAAACAGATCAGAGGATTCTAACTGAACTGTTTAATTTAATTTACTTATATAGCATATGAGGCCTGTTAAGCTATATAGAAAAGCTAGACAGAAGGGTATCATTTCATTGCCTGGAACCCAAAGACCTTTTAGAGCACGGGGCCAAACTCTCCATGTCATGTGACGTGTCGCTATGTATTGTGACTTTTTTTGCATTGCCGGAGCTGGGGTGGGTGCAGCCTCTGCATGATGCAGTTTGACACCCCTGTTTTAGAGTTTGTAACTTTCAAATATTATGCAATATTTTTTTTATATTGATAAGTTACTATTGAAATATTGCAGTCTGAAAGCATTTATTGTTATTACAATTACCAATAGGCTTTGTTTTATAAGTGCCTCTCCTGTTCATAAAAGTTACTTTTCATGGTTTCATTTAGCTGCTGTGATCTTTTGGCACCAACTTTGAAAGTATATTTTCATTACCTGAAAATTACAAAACTTGTTTAATTTAGATTATAATGAAATTCTGATTGAAAAGATTTTCAGGGCAAAATGTATCTATTAACTACCCAGCTAGGATCTCTGAAGATCTGACAATGCCAACATTTCTTTCCCCATTTTAAACTTATCTAGACAGTTTTTATTAATATAGCTAATCAATGGTTTTTGAATTTGACTGAATTTGACCTTTAAAATAAGTTTTTCAGAGCTCTTCTGATAATTTTTCAGATAAAGCAATTTGCTAAATTTCTAAATATCACTAATTCAATATACTGTAAGCTTTAATAACAATGAAAAATCTTGCCACTAACATTAAGAATTGAAGCATTTTTTATGTTGCCACAATTTAAATTAAGGCAACAGAGACAGCCAATCATAGGAATCTTTATAAAAAAATGATTTTCCCAACTATTTTCAAAAACATTTGACAAAATGCACTGCTTAAGTAAACTATCAAAAATGGCTTTGATGTTTCTCTTCCAAAAATGCAGTATGTAAATTTTTCTGCTACAAATTTTAAAAAGTGATGCCAGAAATGGCTGAAATGAACTCCATTTAAATTCTACTGACCAAAAAAAAAAAAAATGGTTTTGCAGCATTTCTCAGCCTAAATGCATTTAAACATTATGTTACTTTGATTTTTCCTCCTCCAATTAGAATCTCATTTTCTTACCGTTTTCTTATTTCACTCCAAAATGATGCCTCTGGAGTTTAGAAATGAAACACAACATCAGTCAATCAATCAATCAATCAATCAATTAATCTTTATTCGGTCATAGATCAGCAGATCATACACAAAAATAACCAACTTGGATAATTGTCCTAAAATATCTAAAAAAAATATTAGAAGTGATACAATGTTGAACTGTACAAACTACAGAACAGTACTTAGCTGTGGTCAGTGAAATAAAATCAGGTGTTCCAGGACCTAACTGCAGCTGCCTTTCCAAGTCATTGCAACAACCTTCTTGCTAATACTGCAAAATGTCACTCTGGAACTGATACCATAGTATTAGTTAGCAAAAGTTTCTTTCTATTGCCATTTTTCAGTACGCACATTTCAAATTTCTTGGTACAAACTTTGTACATTGGCAATCAATTTAGGACAAGGAATTGCTGAGTAGCAAGTTATATGCTACTGAAACACAATATTGAGCAGTCTAGAGGTTAGCATAGGATACCACAGCATCTTCTCTTAATACTGAACAATAAGGACAATCCTAGACTTTTTTAATCCTAAGAATCAAAGTTGGGCTTGGTTCATTTGATTTGATTCATTAGATGTTAGAAACTGTGTTTAGTTCAATTGCACATTCAGATCTTTGAAACCGTGAACAAAATCCTTAGATGGCAATGCCCACAAAATAGCTTGAAAATTATTCCTTCTCACATATCCAAATATTTTGTTTTGTAAGGATTTACTACAGTTTTATTAATTGCTTAATTTTTGCCATTTAGAAGCTGATGTTGCCAAGCAAGAATTGCTGGGAAATTCACAACTACATGAATTTTGTGTAGGTTATTAAAAAATTTAGGTCATTGTGGGATTCTCCAGTTGGGATTTATATTTAGCTTGTATGCAAATGACACTTATCATTATCTAAAAGCAATTTCAGCTGGTGGAAGTCTTTAGTAGGGATCATCTAAATTGTCCTTTGTGTTATAATTTTGAACTTGTTTTACATATAAACAGTGTTTAGTCTGTTTCTCCTTTTTGCAATATATGTTATGCTTAGTTTCTCATCTGTAACCACAGAAGGGATAGGAACTTGCAGAAGAAAGTCATAATTGAACAGTGTTGCTTGGCAAAATATGAAATAAATGAATTTTAGCTGTTTAGTTTTACTGCCTCAAATTTTAAAAAAAGAAAAGAAATGCATCCATGTGATTATTTCCATTGCTAGACTGTGCTTTCCAGCCTGGGAAATGAGGAGCTTGCCCATTGCCATGCCAATTTCCCAGCTGGAAAAGGAATTTGATGCACACAAAGAATCTGGCAAGATTAACCTGAGGAACTAAGGTTCTGGCAGAATCCACTTCTACTGTACTTATTCTGTACCCTAGATTCAGACTCTGAAGCAAGTGCAACCTACCAAGTCTATGAAAGAACCACTCTCATCAAGGGGAACAGCAGAGAATTCAGTGTCAGAAAAATCAGATTTTGCAACTTCTAGAATTGTGATAGCAGTGGCCATGCTAGAAGGGGATCCTGCAACTTGATGTCCACCTACCTAAATGATAGTATCTCTTGAGTATACCATCCTCTGCTAGGGATTTTGGTTAAGGATTTTCTTTCGGACTGGAAGGACTTTATTAAGAGAATTCAGATAGGTCCTCTCAGAATGCCCCACTTTGAAATACTTTCAGCTAAGCAAGAATCATCAACTCAGCAAAAGGAAGAATTTGTTGCTAAATGTAAGCATGATGAAAGAAAACTTTAAGCAGGGCTGAGGATAAAGAAGCATTCCCAATTTCCCATCTCCCTGATGTCAGCAATATATAGTAACAAAAAACTGACAAGCATCTATCAACTAAAATGTTCAATAAAGTTTCACACTTGGAAATCTAAATAATTGCTGTCCAGGATTATTTTTACCTCCACAGCCATTAAAAGAGTCATGTGTTCTAAAACAAAATACACAAACCACTCGATTTTTGCCATACTACTTCAGTTTGCTGGGCAAACTTTGATCTTAGTTTGAAGCTTTCAAAAGCTGCCCATGTCGCCAGGTTTTGGGAAAAATCTGATCTTACAGGTTGAACTTAAATATTATTTCCATTTTGAAGCCTGTCATGTGGGTGCACCACAAAGCATATTTGGTTTTTGCCTTGATGCCTTCGGTGGTAACATGCAATAAGTAACAAAATACTGAGAATAAAAGAGAAGTCCTGGAATATATCCCTCCAGCTATTGCCCAGTTGAGAGACAGAGAGAGAGAGAGAAAGAGACAGGATGTAAAATAAAACCAGTATTTTTCTTTTTGATCAAAGGAGAGATTCTCCCACCACCCAGCAGGCGATTAACACATAAGTAAATTCTCTTGTAAAAGCCACTGACTGGGAAAAAAGCAAGTATCTGCTTAGCACCTAGAAAGCAAACTTCACTTATCCGGAATGCAGTTTTAAAAGAAAGGAGGAGGCGGAGAGGAAGGGATTCCTTTTCCAAGTTCAGGGTTATAAAGGAAGCTAAATCCTCTCAAAGAACTATCTCTCAGTAAAGTGATAATTCCCCCGTGGGTTCCTCTTGCTCACCTTTTGACCATTTCCGCATTGGTAAAAGAGGAAGTAGCAAATTAGTGTCTGTCACTTCATAACAAAAGAAGCGCTAAGACTCCAGATGGGGTGCCCAATAAACCAGTCTGCAGTCTTATTGACAATATTGGGAAGATTCAGTAGCTTTTTGTGGGATCAGGCTGCTAAGGGATTGTTTCCATTATAACATGTTTTCCATTTCCTTTTTACCATACACTTTCTCAGACCCTATTAAAGGTCCTGACATTTGCCCCTTGACATGATGTCACAGTTGTCAATCATTTGCTGGCATAAGTATCTGGGCAGTCCCAAAGATCTCCTCTGGACCTATTTCTTGTTTACATTTGTATTACAGAGAAATTTTCACTGTTATTACACCTGCCAGCCTCTTCTGACATTGACCTCTCTCTCTCTCTCTCTCTCTCTCTCTCTCTCTCTCTCTCTCTCTCTCTCTCTCTCTCTCTCTCTCTCATGGATTTGTCATGCAGCTGTTACTATGAGAGGTGAACAAGAATAATCTACAACTCTCACACTTCAAATTGCTTTTCTGAAGGGCCTCTACCCAGTGGTGGGATTCAGCCGGTTCGCACCACTTCGGCAGAACCGGTAGCTACTTTTTTGGTGCCCAGGCCCAGAAGTGGCATCCACACAGAGAACTGGTTGTTCACATATTTGAATCCCACCACTGGCTTTACCTTAAAGTGATTGGTGGTATTTTTCACTGGTCCAAGCATCAGTGTGATATCCTGACTTCATCCAAAGTAAATTGCTGCCATTTCCTATTGAACCATTTTACAAGTTTCATCTAGTAAATCAAAGCCACCATGAACACTATAAATGTAAGAAGCAAGAAAGTGCTCCTATAAAGGAATGCACAATCATATTAAGCTTCTGATCCACAAGCTCACTGTCTATGGTCTTGAGGAGCCATAAACTGTAGAGACTTTTTACAGGAAGGTTTTGTTGAAACAAAAATGCACTAAAATTGAGCAAATATAATCTGTTTTGTCACAAACAACTAGTGATTTATTTTAAAAAAGGATGTAAAACTATTTTAATTAACTCACCAGCTGCAGCTGAATCATGGTTTAGACTCTGGAAAATGTTTCTTGCAAGCAAATTAGTGCAACAAGACTGGCTTTTAGACTGGTATGAATCAAGTAGAGCAAAGAAAGAACAGTCTTCAGGAAATAGTGCAATTCCAACCTCTGTATAGAAGAGGGCCCCTCCTTCTAAACTAAATTGAAAACAAGTTTTGTAAAACTACTAGCATCTGCTAAGAACACAGAAACAAATTACAATGTTTGACATGTCAAGTCAATAAATATTAATTTGCTTATTGTTTAATCATTGCTTTCAAGGATATTCCCACTACTCCTCATCCACCCACTTTATTTTGTATTCAATGCCATCATAATTAGTTTTGCAGCTAATGCCTTTACATATTGTCTTGACTGTTATAGCAATTAGGGACAATTGTAAAATGTTTCAACTTGAATTTGACAAAAACAAAAAAAGGAATGACAGAGGCTGGATTTCAGATAAAAATCTTTCACAGGAACTGTTTGTTCTCATTTATTTTCAGTTGATTTCCCACATTTTTCTAGAATGTCTGTATAGTATTTCAAATTTTAAAACAATGCATTAGGTGAGATTGCTTACTGGCAAAATAATAATACACATTAAAGATCAGAAGGCAGAGTTAAGTGATTTAAGTAATGTAATCAGTGATATTATCTGCTGTAAAGACAAAACCAGAGTGAGGAAAATGAGCAAAGCCAAATTTGAAAGCTTTGGTCATGAAAGCACATCTTCAAACCAGATAGGTTTTTATATAGAAGATCTGAAGCTGTGTTTGAAGCTTAGCCATAAATAATGTAGAATTGTCTTCATGGTAAAGAAGATGTTTAAACAGGGTAGCTTTCTATTGGAGGACTGTATTTGTGTAAATTGTGGCAAAATTATTTTAAATCAATTGTCATGGTTCCGACAGATGAAACTCTTTAAAAGAACTTCGAGGCATTGTTTACCTTAAAGAATCTTTTATTCGAGAAACAAAGCATCGGCACTACATAGTTAAAGCCAAAAACTGAATCCCCCCCAGCACAAAGTAGCAAAGCACAATTCCCTCCTCCAATTAACAGTCATAAATCACATTCTCCAATTAGCTTGAAGCGCAGGCTTTCTCCCCAGCTTTCCAGCCCGCCAAATCTTTATCAGCTCTGGGCACAATAACCTTAATTCCCACGGCTGAGTTATTGTTGTTATGACTAACTGGACTCTCATCAACATCCCCCCTCCCAGCATCATCTAACTGTAAAAGCGAAAGAGAAAAGATGGCTACATTTCCATCTGTTATCAAAGCAAGAACATCCGATATTAGCAGTGTTGACATCCGGCCCCCCTTACAAAAAGGACAAATCCTGTAATGTAAACAAAAGCACAGGTTAGGGGTTGCCTCTTGGTTTATTAGGGTGTTTCTTATAGAACCTATTAATAAGTCTGTCAGCTTTCACATTGCTAAACTTCACCCAGGTGGCCTCAGACAACGAATATCCCTTCCATTGCACTAAGTACTGCAATTTCCCCTTAAAAATTCTAGAATCAAGAATACGCTTTACTTCATAGTGAGTCTGTCCTGCCACCACGAGTGGGCCAAGTGCCTTCTTAGGGGGAGGTCTTAAAGTGGAACCCTGAAAAGGTTTCAACAGGCTACAATGGAAAGCAGGGTGAACTTTTCCTAAGAGCCTAGGAAGTTTTAATTCCACTGTGACCAGGTTAATGATCTTTACATTGGGAAAGGGCCCTAAGTACTTCGGTCCTAACTTCTTACTAGGTAACTTAAGCCGTAAATATTTAGTTGACAGATAAACCTTTTCCCCAACTTGGAATGTTCTTTGAGGAGCCCTTTTTTATCTGCCTGTTTTTTGTATGTCTCAGAAGCCTTTTTCAAAGCAGTTTTTGTGGTTTTCCAAACTTCTTCCCACCCCCTCACCCATTGATCAAGAGTCTGGGAAGTGGAGGGTTTTTGGGTATCTGGCTGAACTCTCTTCCTGTGGCCACTTTAAAAGGCATGAAGCCGGTGCTGCTGTGAACAGAGTTATTGTAAGCCACCTCTGCGAAAGGGAGGAGGTCAGTCCAGTTCGTTTGTTGATGATCAACATAGCATCTGAGATACTGCTCCACCATTGAGTTTGCAGATTCAGCCGCCCCATTAGTAGACAGGCGAAAAGCAGATGATAGTCCTTGAGATGAGCCAATTAATTTAAGAAAACTCCTCCAAAACTTAGCTGTGAACTGCACCCCCTTGTCAGACATTATTCATTTAGGTGCGCCATGCAGCCTGTAGATGTGTTTCAAGAACATTTTGGTTAGTTGTTGGGCAGACGGGAGCCCTTTGCAGGCAATGAAGTGAAAACAGATCTATCACAGTCCAGATAACCGTATTTCCCCTACTTTCAGGTAGATCGACTATAAAATCCATCGCAATTTCTTCCCATGGTTGGGAAGGGTCTGCCACCAGCAATAACCCAGGGGGTTTCCCCAGAATTCTTTTCATGGTGGCACATACAGCACAACTCCGGACATAGTTTTCCACATCCTGTTTCAATCCTGGCCACCAGAATTGACGACGGATGAGGTGTAGTGTTTTTAAATATCCAAAGTACCCAGCCTGTTTTACGTCATGGCTGTGTCGGAATGCGTTAAGGCGGAGGGTCTCTGGCAAATATAGTTTTCCACCTTTGTAAGCCAAACCGTCCCTGCATGTTAGGGAGGTTTGATTGTCCTTGAACCAGTAGTCGGTGAGGAGCTCTTGTTTTATTTTCCTTGCCCCAGGGTCATTGGGATTAGGAGCTCTTGGAGGTGGGACTCTGCATGGTGTAAGCTGAGAAGTGGTTTGTGGATTGGAGATAATTGCCTCATTAACCTCTTCACACTGTCTTTTGTACTGGGGCAGTCTGGATAGAGCATCAGCTAAGAAGTTTTTTCCTCCCAGTATGTACTTTAGGGTGAAGTTAAAATGGTTAAAGTACTGCGCCCATCGTACTTGTTTTGGGGACAATTTGCGGGGAGTCTTTAGTGCTTCTAAGTTTTTGTGATCAGTCCATACCTCGAAAGGCACCTTACTCCCCTCTAGATAGTGTCGCCAGTTTAATAGAGCCCAGCGGATTGCGAAAGCCTCCTTTTCCCACACAGCCCACCTCCTCTCGCAGTCAGTGAATTTTTTCGAGGTGTAGGCACAGGTTTGTAGGATCGCACTCTGGTTCTTTTGCAGTAGCACAGCTCCAACGGCCACGTCATTGGCATCGGCTTGAATCAAAAAGAGCTTCCCTGGGTAAGGATGTTTTCGAGCGCAAGTAGTCTTTTTAAATTTTCAAAAGCAGTTTGACAATTCATAGTCCATGCTAGTAGTTGGCCCGGATGTGGCTTTCCTCCCCCTTTGCCTATTTTTAATAATTCTGTAAGGGGCAGGGCAATTTCAGCAAAGGAGGGGATGAATTGATGGTAGAAGTTGGTGAATCCCAGAAAGCTCTGGAGCTGTTTGCGAGTCTTTGGGGGTTGCCATTCAATTACGGCTTTCACTTTGGTCGGGTCCATTTCAATGCCCTCGCTGGAAATTCTGTAGCCAGTTGGGTCTGGTGAAACTCACACTTTGATAGTTTAACATAAAGTTTGGTGTTCAACAGTTTCTTTAGCACTTCTCTCACTAGTTTTAAGTGGTCAGCCATATTTTTGCTGTATATCAGGATGTCATCAAGGTACACCAAAACCCCTTTGTATAAATGGTCATGCAGTACCTGATTATTCAGCTGCATGAAGACAGCTGGAACCCCTTGCAGACCAAAAGGCATGACTTTAAATTGGTAGCTCCCCATGGGACAGTTAAAAGCAGTCTTCCACTCATCTCCCTCCTTTATCCTCACCCGGTAATAAGCCTCTCTCAAGTCCAACTTAGTGAAGACCCTCTCCTTAGTCAGGTGGGACAGTAAGTCCTTCAGGAGGGGGAGGGGGTATTTGTTTTCTATGCTCACCATATTCAGACCTTTATAATCTACGCAGAGACGAAGTGACCCATCTTTTTTTTTACCTTAAAGAATCTTTTATTCGAGAAACAAAGCATCGGCACTACATAGTTAAAGCCAAAAACTGAATCCCCCCCCCCCGCTGGGCACAAAGTAGCAAAGCACAATTCCCTCCTCCAATTAACAGTCATAAATCACATTCCCTAATTAGCTTGAAGCGCGGGCTTTCTCCCCAGCTCTCCAGCCCACCAAATCTTTATCAGCTCTGGGTGCAATAACCTTGATTCCCACGGCTGAGTTATTGTTGTTATGACTAACTGGACTCTCATCGACATCCCCCCTCCCAGCATCATCTAACTCTAAAAGCGAAAGAGAAAAGATGGCTACATTTCCATCTGTTATCAAAGCAAGAACATCTGATGTTAGCAGGGTTGACATCAATATTAACTTTCACTTTTAAATTCAAACTCAAATCTCCCCTTTTACCAGGCAATTGTGTGTTCCACCTAGAATACTATAAGGATTCCATAATGGAAAATGAAAAAATTGTTACCTTCAGTTTGTCTACTTACTTTCAGTGCCAGCTAAAAGCAAAAGCAAATCTGCAACATTTATCAGAAGAACAGGTGTTATTATGTAGTTAATTATCCTAGTCAGCTGTATTTATAAAAAATCACTGCAGGAAGAACTTTGATATAAGGGCATGTTTTCCATGCATTTCAGCAATGGTATCATCTATTAGATGAAAAGAGGGGGAAAGAGGGAAATAGATCATAGAACAACCCCCCCCAAAACACTGTAATTAAATATAAGTAATCTGATGAAGACTCCACTTGATTTGCATTATAAATACAATGCAGTGAGTGATCGATCAATTAGCTCATTACGTGCTATCAAGTTGTTTTTGACTCATAGCAACCACATAGAGTTTCTTTATGATAATCTATAGCTCACCCAGTATTTTTTATTTTTATTTATCAAATTTAGAGACTGCCCATCTTACTCATAGAGTGACTCTGTGATACTTCAGCTCTTCTAATGGTATACTCATTGCTATGGTAACAGGGTCCATTCACCTTGTTGTTTTCTTGTCTTTCCATAGTATTCTCAAGAGTGTTCTCCAACCTCAAAGTTCAAAAGCACCAATATTGTTCTTATTCTGCTTCTTCAAAGTCCAATTTTCATTTCCATAATGTTACAGGGAATAAACATGGCTTGTATGATTCTGATCTTTGTAGATATGGAGACATCATGGCATTTAACTATATATTTTTCCCAAGGCCTTCATAGCTGTTGTTCTTAGTCTGTGGTGTGTTTCTTTACTGACTTTTATAGCTGATCTTAAGAGGCAGAAACTATCCATTACTTTGATATCTTCACTGCTGATTCTAAGGCTGATTGTTCTACCTATTATCACTAGTTTGGCCTTCATAGTTTGCTCTGTAGCCCCCCTGAATGTTCAGTTTTTGTTCCCTTCTGATGTCTACTCAGGGGATTTAATTGGTGGTGAGAGACCAAAAGACTATAGACTATCAGAAAGGGGCTTTCTTCTCTTTTGACTCCTTTTTCTCTCTAACAAAACAGTACAAGAATCCTGATATTTAAGAATAAATAAATTAAACATAGTTAATATGATTTCACTCTAACAATAGTAATGCAATTCTTTTTGTCAACTGTTAAAATGAGAGTTTGATTAGTTTTTGAGGGACCCTGGGAGCTGCACTTAGTCCTTGCAAGGGCTATGAGCTGCCTGTCTCTGCTACACACCCATTAACTGTACTCTTATAGAGCCCTTGCCAAGTATAGCCTTGTCATATCCCTCATGTAGGGTTCTTGTATCCTACCTCTAGTAATTTAATCAGTGGAACGACTTGCCTCCAGAAGTTGTGGGTGCTCCAACACTGGAGTTTTTAAAGAAGACATTTGACAACCATTTGTCTGAAATAGCATAGGGTTTCTTGCTTGAGCAAGGGGTTGAGGTAGAAGACCTCCAAGATTCCTTCCAACTCTGTTATTTTGTTCTGTAGACATTATTGCTAGCCTTGTAGACATGGATACTAACCAACCATTTGTCTTCCTGTAAATATGTTTGGTAAAACAGACTTTCTGAATTTCATGTTCTGGTATTTTTCATTTAATTTCTTCACCTCAATCTAAGAAGAGTATTTGCATCAGATCAAATCTTATTATGGTCATAGACTGGCATAAGGAGTAGGGGATGCAAAGAATAATTAATATTTTTTTAAAAAAGCTAAAAAATATTTTAAAAAACATAAAAATTACACAAAGTTAAAAAAAACATAAATATATATTAAGATATGTACGTATGTCTGAATTTGGATCACTGACCATGGCGATGCTGCAATGGTCATAAGTGTGAAAAATGATCATAAGTCACTTTTCCCCTCCAGTAACTTTAAATAGTCTATCTCCTTTCCTGGTTTAGTTGAAGAACAACTAATCTTGTTGCTGTCTGCAAGTACCATAGTTCAGCAAAAGACCCCCGTATTTTCGTGTTCTGCCATTATACATGTGCGTTTGTACATACATTCAATAAAAAAACACACATAACCACATAGAAAGTACACTGGGGCCATATTTTTTTTTGGTTTTTAGTTTTCTTTGCATAATAAAGCACATAAAAAAACAGAAAGGCAACATGCATCATTATCCTTCATTGACCAAGTCCTGAATCAATAGCAATGAGTGTGTTTCATTGTTTTCTTTTTTTTTAATGTTTAGGCTGTCTAATTTCTCCCTGGAAGGAAAGCAGCTGTTCAGTGATTGAAACATGAAGAAAGATGTGTTGGAATCAGATAAGCATTACTTCCAAAGCAGGTTTACCTCAACCTTTGCTTGCCTTTGTAGTCCTATGAGCCTTCGTGGAATGCTGAAACTGAGCCCTATGCTCAGTTTGAATTGTAATCTCATAAGATATATTTAAACCTACCTTTTGGATGTTTCGGTTGCCGTTTTGCTTGTCACCCAACAAAATACTTGTACCGCTCCGCAAACTAAAATTTATAATCAGGGAAAACTTTTGACCTTTGATTATTATTGTACTAAAAGGCCTCTAATTGTCACCCTTTATTATAATTTTTTGATGAGGCTTCCCCCCCCATTTCCTCCTTTTTATCTGAAGTGATTTGTAGCTGAACAACATGGCTTGCTTTTATCTTCCCTTCCAAAGCTGCACTTGTAAGATGACGTTCAGCAGCAATTTAATCCCCGAGTAGCTTGGTTCAGTTTTCACAGCTGCTGCCAAGCGGGCCTTCTCTCACAATCTTTTCAATCATTTGTAAGGCCTAAAGTATTACCTATGAAAAATCTTTATACAGGTAGTCCTCGATGTACGACCACAACTCAGCCCAAAATTTCTATTGCTAAATGAAACATTCGTTAAGTGAGTTTTGCCCCATTTTACAACCTTTCCTGCCACAGCTGTTAAGTGAATCACTGCAGCTGTTAAGTTAGTAACGTGGCTGTTAAGTGAATCAGGCTTCCCCATTCTGACTTTGCTTGTTGGAGGGTCCCAAAAAGTGATCACAGGACCCCAGGACATTGCAACCGTCATAAACATGAGTCAGTTGACAGGCGTCTAAATTTTTTTCATGTGATCACAGGAACGTGGCAATACTCGTAAGTGTGAAAAATGGTCATACGTCATTTTTTTTCAGCGCCATTGTAATGTCGAGAGGTCACTAAACAAACCGTCGTAAGTCAAGGACTAGCTGTAGTAGGTATTTTCCCCCTTTTAAGTCCAGACGTTATTTTTAAATGGAGTCTCGTTAATGTGCATTGTAACAATCAAGAATTAATGATAGGATACTATACTGGGAAGGTATTTTAATTATATATTTTTGGACGATAATAAGCCATATTCTCAAGGGAGGCTTAAAAGACACTTTTAAAAATTGCCTAAATTTAGCTTTTCTGAACACACAGGACTAACCCACAAATTAGAAAGCAGCACTTGGGGTGTGGGTGGGTGGATGGGGGGGGGTGTCATAGAAACTGCCCTGCTATAGGCAATCAGTTTTTCCTCTCAGTTCCATTGGAGTAAGGAGACTCTTGGATGGATATCTCAGCTCAGCCTTCAACAAATTCATTTGTCAGGGTCTGAAAAGTCTTTGATCTAAGGGAAAAAGAATGCTCAGGGAGGAAGGTGTTAGATTGCAAGAAAAACTTGGAACTGATTTTTAGAGAGAGTCTGTCTTGCAGTTTTGTAGGATATTGACAAGGTTTACTCTTTGAATCCCCTCCCCCTTCCCCTTCTGTGAACATTGCAGTTCTGATTTATGAATGGGCAGCCACAAAAATTTCAGTTTTTTTATCGGCATTAAAACTTCTGCTTAGCTTCTGTTCTTTTCCATATGCAGAGCTGCTTCCCTCTTGGTGGTTAGCCTCATACATCATTTTAAGCCATAATGTGGTTGGTTTGTATTTGGCTTAGCATGATATGTGAACCCAGGCTTTGGGGCGTGTAAACCATAGCTTATGTCTTTTCATTATCTTTGAACCAAGCCACTGGTAGCATGTTCAACAAACCATGCTTTACATAAATCAACACACTCAGCACTGTCTTCTATAGATGCAGCCTCAGCCTCAGCCAAAATGCTTAGTTCTGAGAATTTATTCCTTCTAAATTCATTTCATTCAGTGCAAGTACATGTTTTAATTACAGTGGATACATTGACTGAATGGAGGAAATCAACTTCAAATCTGTTTGTTTCTTTTTACTTTCTTCAAAATTGTTATTTCTGCATATTTCTTCATCCTCCAGATCTAGTTGACTACTTTGTCACACTCTCCCTTTCTATACAAAAATAAATAAATAAAAAAATAAAAAAAGAGGAAAACAGCTGTTTAGGGGAAAAAGAACAAAGAACAATGAAAGACTGAGATGTGAAGAAAAGCTGCTGCAAGTTAGGTGATCAAATAAGTGATTATTTTTCCAGAGAGGGAACGCTTATAAGATTTTCCAGAAGGTCAGCATGTTTGTTCCCCAAGCATTTATAAAACACACTTAAACAATTTCAGAATGTTTGTAAGCTCTTTTTACTTTTCAGATCTATGCTGATATTCAAAGCAATATAATCATGGCCAAGGCAGTCAGTGTTTGTTATAGCTGCCTCTATATTCATACCTCTCCATTAAAGAGAAAAAAACAAGAGAAAATAACTTATTCATGTTTCCACACTCCTGGACCCTGGAAATATGGCATTAAACTTTCATTTAAAAACATTGTTGAGAGTGTTAGGGAGGGAAGAGAGTGAAGAAGGATCAGATGTAAAAATACATTTATTTATTTATTTATTTATTTATTTAATTTAAGCATGGCAGCTCCATAAGGAAGAAATTGAATCTTGGGCTGCGGGAGAAGGCAGAGGGGCTGCATCCATGTAGAACTGAGATGCTAAAGTTGAGCACAGGTAATGAAAGTGACTTGAAGAAACAGCAGGATAGAACTATGACACAGTTATGAAATTAATAAAGGATGGGGGCATTAGAAAGTGGACTTAAACAACATCTAAAGCTATTGCTATATCTCCTAGCCTCTTTAAACTTAGGCTTTGAAAACAGATAATTGTTGGGTGCATTGAGAAGTGACAAGGAATTGTGGGCAATGTGTAATATTCAATAAAAGATCTGAGATAGGAACAATTTGTCCTGTGTGCTCTTGGCCCCTCTTAATTCTCTAAACAATTTCTATTGACATTTGCTGGATACAAAAGCAAATAAATGGTTCTGAAATACTTTTAGTGTGTTCTTGGAGGCTACCCATAATTTTCAGATCCCTGACTATCCTACTAGAATAAAAATAATATAGATCCAGTTCGTATCATTATAGAATCTTAAGAAGGGGCTTTCTTTACATTTGTTAGAAGTACAAGTTGGTGATATATTTCAAAAGACTAGAATCTAGAAAACCAAGAATCTAATGAAGGAATCCATTGCCCATTTGGTCTAGTGGTTAAGGGATCAGGCTAGAACCCAGGAGACTGTGACATCTAGTCCTGCCTTAGGCATGAAAGCTGGTTGAGTGACTTTAGGCCAGTCACTCTCTCTCAGTCCAACTTACCTCCTGTGGGGAAAATAGGAGCAGGGAGGATTATTGTGTGCATTCACCACCTCAGAGTTATTTATAAAATTATTTAAGGTGGTATGTAAATAAATAAATAAGTACTACTTCCTCCATATTACATGTCTTAGTTTTTCTTTCTTTCAAAGAGATTTATTCAGAAACAATCCTTTCCCAATATTCAAAAGATCATAATATTTCATCTGTTTGTGCAAATTCATTCAAAGCATTTAGAATATCCTTGGCCACTTTCTAACTTCAATGATGTGTCAGTACTGAGACTATTTGGTCAATCAGATGATTGGTTGCTCTTGCATTTACTGGAATGGGAGTACCCAGAGTTGGTTACAAGATGGATGCCTATATATATATATATATATATATATATATATATATATGTTTTCTGAGGTTTTCACGGGTGTTTGTATGTAGGTCTTTGGTAATTCGGGTTTTCTCCCGCGTAAAACACAGCCAAGCTCCCATCCAATCAGTTCATACCTCCACTGGCAGTTAAAAGGAAGAAACAGCTGCGATCACACATTGCTCCTAGAAGCACGAAGCCGAAGACACCAGCCTGAAGATGACGAATGGGACTTTGTCGAAACGTTGCCAAGACACTTTCAATTTTACACGGGAGAAAACCCGAATTACCAAAGACCTACATACAAACACCCGTGAAAACCTCAGAAAACAAATATCGTACCTCTACGGGGAGGAATTCTACCATCTGACCAGGACCTATGAAAAACTCGAAGTCCAAAGAGCTTCCATTCTATGTGACCTCTCATTCTTACGCAACTGCCGAGATCAAAATTTAATCCCCACATGCTTCCAATTGAAATTCCACTCCAACTCTGCAGCCACCAAATGCATCCTGAAAAGAACAGAGTTGGCCCTAATCAGAAATGAACTTCACACAAAAAGATTCCTCCTAGACCGAATCAACAAAGATCTCCTCACACTTCACCTCAAACTCAGCAACAAGATCCACCCCGCACTTTGGGACAAATCCAAACAACTCGCCGTCTGGAGAGCCGAAACACAGACCACCCTCAAGACAGACACACATACCAACAAATTCCGAAGGCTACAGGAACGCCAGAAACAAACCCTTCCTCCCTCACAGCCACACATGAAACAAACAGTGCATAACATCTCAGATAGGATCCTCACCAAAGCCGAAACCAATGTCCTTTCCAAAGGATTCAACTTTGCAGTCGCTCCCAAACACATCCCCACTGAAACCATTATATGCGGAGTTGAAACCAGCCTGACCAAAATCAACCCCGATGACGCTAACAGAATCAGACTCGAAATCACCAACATCCTCTGCACCAGCAAACCCCCCAAAAGCAACTTACACAAAGAGGAACAGACAGCACTAATTAACCTGAAAGAAGACACCAGCATAATAATCCTACCAGCAGACAAGGGCAACGCCACGGTGGTTATGAATACATCTGACTACCAAACCAAATTAACCAACCTGCTCCAGGACTCCACATACAAACCCCTAATCACAGATCCCACCACCTACCTGGAAAAAACCACTAGATCCAAAATAAAAGCCTCCCCCATCAGTGAAGAGATCCAGCAAAGAATCATTCCCAGAGAAAAATCATCCAGATGCCCTAAGCTCTATGGTCTCCCCAAGATACACAAAGAAGGAACCCCACTTAGACCCATAGTCAGCTCCATAGGCTCACCTCTACAAAACCTAGCCAACTTTCTCGCCAAACAACTACAGCCCTATTCAGAATCCATCACCTCACACGTAAAAAATTCATTCCAATTCATAGAGATCATAAAGAAACAAAACTTACAGCCCAGCGACCTACTCGTGAGCTTTGATGTCATTTCCCTCTTCACCCAAGTGCCAATCCAAGAAGCCTTGGCAGCTATCCAAAACAAATATAACCCCCCCAAGCACATCCTAGATCTGACCAACCATTGCCTATCCAACACATACTTCATCTACAATGGACAAAAATACAAACAAATAGAAGGAGCACCCATGGGATCACCCCTCTCACCTGTCATTGCAAACCTCTACATGGAACACTTTGAAACCCAAGCTCTAGAAAAATCTGATCATAAACCCAAACTCTGGCTCAGATACGTAGACGACACCTTCATAATCTGGCCACATGGGAAAGAAAAACTAGACAACTTCCTCACACACCTCAACAGCCTACACCCCAAAATACAGTTCACCATGGAAACAGAAGCTAACAACCAACTTCCCTTCCTGGATGTCTTAGTCTACAAGAAACCCAATGGCTCCCTAGGACACACCATCTACCAGAAGAAAACACACACAAACCGCTATCTGCACGCACTCTCACACCACCACCCAGCACAGATCAACTCCGTAGCCAAGACACTCATCTCGAGAACAAAACGCTTAGCTGACGAACAACACCTAAAAACCGAACTACACACTCTCACTAATGTACTAACATCCAACGGATTCCAAAGAAATAAGATTACCAATTTAATCCAAAAAGAAACCCCCACTAAAATCCAAGACATAGAACAAGAAAACGGCAAAGCCCTCCTCCCATACATAAAAGGCACCACAGACAAAATCAGCAAGATCCTCCACAAACACAACATCAAGACAGCATTCTGCACAAACCGAAAAATATCCACCATCCTAAGAAACCCCAAGAACAAAACTGAGTTAGAAAATCAGGGAGTATATGAAATCCCATGCACCGCCTGCCCCACCACATACATCGGACAAACCAACAGAAGAATAAGTGCACGCATTGAAGAACACAAGAACTCAGTCAGAAAAGAGGAACCAACTTCCTCCCTGGTCCAACACCTCAAAGCCACAGGACATAAAATTGACTTTAAAAATACCAGAACTATTGCCAAAACTGAACACTTTAACAACAGAATAATCAGAGAAGCCATCGAGATAAAAAAACGCCCACACAGCATGAATAAACGAGATGATACCTCCCGCCTACCAGCCATTTGGAAACCCAGCCTTATTGACAGACGAATCCCTAGCACAAGGAGCAACACTGGACCCACACTCACGAAGACCACACATGATGTCACCACCACACATCCACGCAAAAAGCAGACTCAAACCCGCACCGATGATGAGGCACAACCGCAGACCAGAAACCAGACCACAGCTGCATCATTGGCCATTTTAAACCCCTCCATTTCATACGTGAAGCAAACTGACACCCACCTTGAAGATGTGGCACGACCACGAACGCGAAACCAAACAACAGCAATGCAGCTCTCCATCTCAAATCCCCCTGCAACTCAGACTAATCTGAGCACAACAGGGCCCCCACCCAAGCAGAGCACACCCCCCGCCAATCAGAGCACAGCCAACCCCCCATCCAATCAGAGCACAGCCAAGCCCCTAACCAATCAGAACGCACCTCCACCCAATCAGAACACAGCCAAGCTCCCATCCAATCAGTTCACACCTCCACTGGCAGTTAAAAGGAAGAAACAGCTGCGATCACACATTGCTCCTAGAAGCACGAAGCCGAAGACACCAGCCTGAAGATGACGAATGGGACTTCGTCGAAACGTTGCCAAGACACTTTCAATTTTACGCGGGAGAAAACCCGAATTACCAAAGACCTACATACAAACACCCGTGAAAACCTCAGAAAACAAATATCGTACCTCTACGGGGAGGAAATCTACCATCTGACCAGGACCTATGAAAAACTTGAAGTCCAAAGAGCTTCCATTCTATGTGACCTCGCATTCTTACGCAACTGCCGAGATCAAAATTTAATCCCCACATGCTTCCAATTGAAATTCCACTCCAACTCTGCAGCCACCAAACGCATCCTGAAAAGAACAGAGTTAGCCCTAATCAGAAATGAACTTCACACAAAAAGATTCCTCCTAGACCGAATCAACAAAGATCTCCTCACACTTCACCTCAAACTCAGCAACAAGATCCACCCCGCACTTTGGGACAAATCCAAACAACTCGCCATCTGGAGAGCTGAAACACAGACCACCCTCAAGACAGACACACATACCAACAAATTCCGAAGACTACAGGAATGCCAGAAACAAACCCCTCCTCCCTCACAGCCACACATGAAACAAACAGTGCATAACATCTCAGATAGGATCCTCACCAAAGCCGAAACCAATGTCCTTTCCAAAGGATTCAACTTTGCAGTCGCTCCCAAACACATCCCCACTGAAACCATTATATGCGGAGTTGAAACCAGCCTGACCAAAATCAACCCCGACGACGCTAACAGAATCAGACTCGAAATCACCAACATCCTCTGCACCAGCAAGCCCCCCAAAAGCAACTTACACAAAGAGGAACAGACAGCACTACTTAACCTGAAAGAAGACACCAGCATAATAATCCTACCAGCAGACAAGGGCAACGCCACGGTGGTTATGAACACATCTGACTACCAAACCAAATTAACCAACCTACTCCAAGACTCCACATACAAACCCCTAAACACAGATCCCACCACCTACCTGGAAAAAACCACTAGATCCAAAATAAAAGCCTCCCCCATCAGCGAAGAGATCCAGCAAAGAATCATTCCCAGAGAAAAATCATCCAGATGCCCTAAGCTCTATGGTCTCCCCAAGATACACAAAGAAGGAACTCCACTTAGACCCATAGTCAGCTCCATAGGCTCACCTCTACAAAACCTAGCCAAATTTCTCGCCAAACAACTACAACCCTATGCAGAATCCATCACCTCACACGTAAAAAACTCATTCCAATTCATAGAGATCATAAAGAAACAAAACTTACAGCCCAGCGACCTACTCGTGAGCTTTGATGTCATTTCCCTCTTCACCCAAGTGCCAATCAAAGAAGCCTTGACAGCTATCCAAAACAAATATAACCCCCCCAAGCACATCCTAGATCTGACCAACCATTGCCTATCCAACACATACTTCATCTACAATGGACAAAAATACAAACAAATAGAAGGAGCACCCATGGGATCACCCCTCTCACCTGTCATTGCAAACCTCTACATGGAACACTTTGAAACCCAAGCTCTAGAAAAATCTGATCAAAAACCCAAACTCTGGCTCAGATACGTAGACGACACCTTCATAATCTGGCCACATGGGAAAGAAAAACTAGACAACTTCCTCACACACCTCAACAGCCTACACCCCAAAATACAGTTCACCATGGAAACAGAAGCTAACAAGCAACTTCCCTTCCTGGATGTCTTAGTCTACAAGAAATCCAATGGCTCCCTAGGACACACCATCTACCAGAAGAAAACACACACAAACCGCTATCTGCACGCACTCTCACACCACCACCCAGCACAGATCAACTCCGTAGCCAAGACACTCATCTCGAGAACAAAATGCTTAGCTGAAGAACAACACCTAAAAACCGAACTACACACTCTCACTAATGTACTAACATCCAACGGATTCCAAAGAAATAAGATTACCAACTTAATCCAAAAAGAAACCCCCACTAAAATCCAAGACATAGAACAAGAAAACGGCAAAGCCCTCCTCCCATACATAAAAGGCACCACAGACAAAATCAGCAAGATCCTCCACAAACACAACATCAAGACAGCATTCTGCACAAACCGAAAAATATCCACCATCCTAAGAAACCCCAAAGGACAAAATTGAGTTAGAAAATCAAGGAGTATATGAAATCCCATGCACCGCCTGCCCCACCACATACATCGGACAAACCAACAGAAGAATAAGTGCACGCATTGAAGAACACAAGAACTCAGTCAGAAAAGAGGAACCAACTTCCTCCCTGGTCCAACACCTCAAAGCCACAGGACATAAAATTGACTTTAAAAATACCAGAACTATTGCCAAAACTGAACACTTTAACAACAGAATAATCAGAGAAGCCATCGAGATAGAAAAACGCCCACACAGCATGAATAAACGAGATGATACCTCCCGCCTACCAGCCATTTGGAAACCCAGCCTTATTGACAGACGAATCCCTAGCACAAGGAGCAACACTGGACCCACACTCACGAAGACCACACATGATGTCACCACCACACATCCACACAAAAAGCAGACTCAAACCCGCACCGATGATGAGGCACGACCGCGGACCAGAAACCAGACCACAGCTGCATCATTGGCCATTTTAAACCCCTCCATTTCATACGTGAAGCAAACTGACACCCACCTTGAAGATGTGGCACGACCACGAACGCGAAGCCAAACAACAGCAATGCAGCTCTCCATCTCAAATCCCCCTGCAACTCAGACTAATCTGAGCACAACAGGGCCCCCACCCAAGCAGAGCACACCCCCGCCAATCAGAGCACAGCCAACCCCCATCCAATCAGAGCACAGCCAAGCCCCTAACCAATCAGAACACACCTCCACCCAATCAGAACACAGCCAAGCTCCCATCCAATCAGTTCATACCTCCACTGGCAGTTAAAAGGAAGAAACAGCTGCGATCACACATTGCTCCTAGAAGCACGAGGCCGAAGAGACACCAGCCTGAAGATGACGAATGAGACTTCGTCGAAACGTCGCCAAGACACTTCCAATTTTACACGGGAGAAAACCCGAATTACCAAAGACCTACATACAAACACCCGTGAAAACCTCAGAAAACAAATATCGTACCTCTACGGGGAGGAAATCTACCATCTGACCAGGACCTATGAAAAACTCGAAGTCCAAAGAGCTTCCATTTTATGTGACCTCGCATTCTTACGCAACTGCCGAGATCAAAATTTAATCCCCACATGCTTCCAATTGAAATTCCACTCCAACTCTGCAGCCACCAAACGCATCCTGAAAAGAACAGAATTGGCCCTAATCAGAAATGAACTTCACACAAAAAGATTCCTCCTAGACCGAATCAACAAAGATCTCCTCACACTTCACCTCAAACTCAGCAACAAGATCCACCCCGCACTTTGGGACAAATCCAAACAACTCGCTGTCTGGAGAGCCGAAACACAGACCACCCTCAAGACAGACACACACACCAACAAATTCCGAAGACTACAAGAACGCCAGAAACAAACCCCTCCTCCCTCACAGCCACACATGAAACAAACAGTGCATAACATCTCAGATAGGATCCTCACCAAAGCCGAAACCAATGTCCTTTCCAAAGGATTCAACTTTGCAGTCGCTCCCAAACACATCCCCACGGAAACCATTATATGCGGAGTTGAAACCAGCCTGACCAAAATCAACCCCGACGACGCTAACAGAATCAGACTCGAAATCTCCAACATCCTCTGCACCAGCAAGCCACCCAAAAGCAACTTACACAAAGAGGAACAGACAGCACTACTTAACCTGAAAGAAGACACCAGCATAATAATCCTACCAGCAGACAAGGGCAACGCCACGGTGGTTATGAACACATCTGACTACCAAACCAAATTAACCAACCTACTCCAAGACTCCACATACAAACCCCTAAACACAGATCCCACCACCTACCTGGAAAAAACCACTAGATCCAAAATAAAAGCCTCCCCCATCAGCGAAGAGATCCAGCAAAGAATCATTCCCAGAGAAAAATCATCCAGATGCCCTAAGCTCTATGGTCTCCCCAAGATACACAAAGAAGGAACCCCACTTAGACCCATAGTCAGCTCCATAGGCTCACCTCTACAAAACCTAGCCAAATTTCTCGCCAAACAACTACAGCCCTATGCAGAATCCATCACCTCACACGTAAAAAACTCATTCCAATTCATAGAGATCATAAAGAAACAAAACTTACAGCCCAGCGACCTACTCGTGAGCTTTGATGTCATTTCCCTCTTCACCCAAGTGCCAATCAAAGAAGCCTTGACAGCTATCCAAAACAAATATAACCCCCCCAAGCACATCCTAGATCTGACCAACCATTGCCTATCCAACACATACTTCATCTACAACGGACAAAAATACAAACAAATAGAAGGAGCACCCATGGGATCACCCCTCTCACCTGTCATTGCAAACCTCTACATGGAACACTTTGAAACCCAAGCTCTAGAAAAATCTGATCATAAACCCAAACTCTGACTCAGATACGTAGACGACACCTTCATAATCTGGCCACATGGGAAAGAAAAACTAGACAACTTCCTCACACACCTCAACAGCCTACACCCCAAAATACAGTTCACCATGGAAACAGAAGCTAACAAGCAACTTCCCTTCCTGGATGTCTTAGTCTACAAGAAATCCAATGGCTCCCTAGGACACACCATCTACCAGAAGAAAACACACACAAACCGCTATCTGCACGCACTCTCACACCACCACCCAGCACAGATCAACTCCGTAGCCAAGACACTCATCTCGAGAACAAAACGCTTAGCTGACGAACAACACCTAAAAACCGAATTACACACTCTCACTAATGTACTAACATCCAACGGATTCCAAAGAAATAAGATTACCAACTTAATCCAAAAAGAAACCCCCACTAAAATCCAAGACATAGAACAAGAAAACGGCAAAGCCCTCCTCCCATACATAAAAGGCACCACAGACAAAATCAGCAAGATCCTCCACAAACACAACATCAAGACAGCATTCTGCACAAACCGAAAAATATCCACCATCCTAAGAAACCCCAAGGACAAAATTGGGTTAGAAAATCAAGGAGTATATGAAATCCCATGCACCGCCTGCCCCACCACATACATCGGACAAACCAACAGAAGAATAAGTGCACGCATTGAAGAACACAAGAACTCAGTCAGAAAAGAGGAACCAACTTCCTCCCTGGTCCAACACCTCAAAGCCACAGGACATAAAATTGACTTTAAAAATACCAGAACTATTGCCAAAACTGAACACTTTAACAACAGAATAATCAGAGAAGCCATCGAGATAGAAAAACGCCCACACAGCATGAATAAACAAGATGATACCTCCCGCCTACCAGCCATTTGGAAACCCAGCCTTATTGACAGACGAATCCCTAGCACAAGGAGCAACACTGGACCCACACTCACGAAGACCACACATGATGTCACCACCACACATCCACACAAAAAGCAGACTCAAACCCGCACTGATGATGAGGCACGACCGCGGACCAGAAACCAGACCACAGCTGCATCATTGGCCATTTTAAACCCCTCCATTTCATACGTGAAGCAAACTGACACCCACCTTGAAGATGTGGCACGACCACGAACGCGAAGCCAAACAACAGCAATGCAGCTCTCCATCTCAAATCCCCCTGCAACTCAGACTAATCTGAGCACAACAGGGCCCCCACCCAAGCAGAGCACACACCCCGCCAATCAGAGCACAGCCAACCCCCCATCCAATCAGAGCACGGCCAAGCCCCTAACCAATCAGAACACACCTCCACCCAATCAGAACACAGCCAAGCTCCCATCCAATCAGTTCATACCTCCACTGGCAGTTAAAAGGAAGAAACAGCTGCGATCACACATTGCTTCTAGAAGCACGAGGCCGAAGAGACACCAGCCTGAAGATGACGAATGAGACTTCGTCGAAACGTCGCCAAGACACTTTCAATTTTACGCGGGAGAAAACCCGAATTACCAAAGAGCTACATATATATATATATATATATATATATATATATATATATATATATATATATATATATATATATATATATATATATATATATATAATGGAAAGCCTCCTTGATGTTTAAATTACATAATTTTCCTTTGAACATTCTCCCCAAAAAAACCAAACCCCAAAAAATAAAAATAGGCAAATATCTTCTCTGTCAAGGTCACCAGATGTGCCATTGTGTGGTATTCAGAAAATACGTATTTAAAATCTAAAAACAAAGTGAAGTCCTCATTAGGGAATATATGCCTGCCCCAGTAAACAAATTCCTTTCCTTGTGCTTCACTTCATTTCGATTTCATCCTGAAGATAGAAATTATCTAATTATTTGCTAAGTGGAATAATCATGTTTTTACTAACAACAACAGTAACCAAGGACGTCAGCTACCAGAGTTCAACAATGTCTTCGCCAGGGTCAATACTTGACAACTGTATTTTATTTATCCAGCAGCCATACAACCCAAACTTGTTTGAGTCCTGGATGCAGCAGACAGAGGCAGAGAGACAGAGACAAAGATAGAAAAATCAAAGGAGCATTGATAATACGTAGGAAAAGTGAACTCTTATTGGCTATGGCTAGCAGTGAGTTGCCAGCATATTGGCTGAAGCTTTCTTTCTTGCCTAGTAGCTGCTCTGTCCTCTATATGCTGCTGTCAAACAGGAACAGTCCTTAATTTCGGCACACCGAGGCACCCCCTCCCTGTTAACTCATTACTGATAATTACCATTTTCCAGACCTATTTTGACTGTTACAAAATGCTGCTTTTTTCAAAATAAGCTGATTAAAATAGGCTCATTAGCATAAGCTCCTTGCCGTTCAGCCCTTTTCCTAATTAAAAGCACTCATCTGTGGAGGCCTCGATTCTCCCTGTCCTCCAGGCTGGCTTTTGAGGGGTGGGCAATTCACCTTTTACTTTATGTTACTCTTTCTTATAGTTCTCTGTCTCACCCCTGAGATCTGATGCATGCATTCTTTAGCTGCTCTTTCAGCAACAATAACACTGACAAAAGAAATCCTTAGAGTAGCACCATCTCTTGTTTGTATATACACTTTTTCTGCTAATATCAGAAGCTTGTGGGGACTTTAATTTTGCTTAAAATGTTTTTAGCAAGCTCTAAAAGGCTCAAAACATTATGGGTTGTTGGGTCACTTGCTTGTGATGGGACAGGGCTGAGACATCCAAAAGAGGAAGAATTGGCTTATACAGAACTGTACTAGATGTCTGTTTCTTATTTATTTTAAAATGTATATGGCATTTTGTTTTGTGACTGAAAAACATTTTGCTGCCAATTTAATAAACATCTCTTCCATTTTCTCCTCTAGATATAGATTAGCACAGGACCAAGGACAGAGCCCTAGAGATGCACTTGATGTATCAGTTACTGCATTGTTCTCAGTAAAAAAAGGAAAAAAAAGATTGTCTTATTCAGGAAGCTTAGCTTGAAATAACTGTATTTAAAATGGAAGGAATAAAATACAATTTTCCATTCATGCTCTGTTCCCATTTCCTTCTACAATATGTCATTTTCTAATTGTGTTTTGTTTAGATATTTTTTCACTTTCCACAAATAATTCCATGGTTAATTCCTTTTTTAAACTGTAATACTGTAGGTAGTATAGGAATGTGTGTATCTAATCCTGTTTTTTATCCTTGTAACAGACAGAAACAGTCTTAACGCTACCCTCAGGTCCCATTTTGGCTCAACCAGTAGTTGCATGTATGTCTGTGTTAGTGTATTATTCAGTACCATTAGAAAAAACAGAAAATGGAAGAGAGGGCTTATAGGAAATTTAGTCATTAATGATTTTCTGGCAAACCATTAATGGAAACTTTGGAAAAGTTTAAGTTTTCTGAGGTAGTAGCTTCTGTGATCATGAACCTGAAAATTCCTGCAGTGATTTTCAGAAAACAGACATGCTTCATAACTTTATGAATGATTTAGCATTCTTTTACGTTCCATTCTGTTTAGCAGAAGATTATTCTAATAATCCATGTTTTAAAGCTGTGACACCGGAACATTCCTTCACTGATTTATATGAATGTTGGCATTATTTCTGAGTTATATATATATGTAGGTCTTTGGTAATTCGGGTTTTCTCCCGCATAAAATTGAAAGTGTCTTTACGCGGGAGAAAACCCGAATTACCAAAGACCTACATACAAACACCCGTGAAAACCTCAGAAAACACACACACACACACACACACACACACACACACATATATATATATATATATATATATATATATATATATATATGAATTATTAGGCATTAATGTATTTTCCCATATTAGAGTATAGGAAGATGGAGGTCTTTCATCTGATTTGTTAATAGATCAAAACTACCAGCCCTTATCCTGCACTAACAAGAGGCAGAGATGACAATCTTAGAAGTTATAGTTTTGGCCACAAAATATGTTAGGCAATTCTTTCCCAGCACTAAAACTTAGCCACTATGTGCTTTATTCAGCAAACAGAATAAAATAAACCATAGTTTATTATCAAAAAACCCTACTGACTTAATCATCTGTATACACGCTTATGTTGACTCTAGTTTTAAAAAATATGAAATCTCAGCAGACAATTGCAGCAACCTTAGCAGCACAGAATCACTCCACAGGACTTCATAAAAAGACCACTGCTAATTCAGTCTAGTACCCATCTTAGTCCAACATTAATCCAATATCACTGTGACAATTATAAGCAGCCGGTGCAGAAATCCTTCTGTTCTGAAGCATGCTGCACTTCTATAGAGATAATAGTCTCAAGATGCAAACCCAGCAAAATTGCCTTTTAATAAAAAACACATTTTTAAATAGATGCCAAATTAAAAGAGAAATTAAATGAGCTCTACTGTTGATGCTCCATACTAATGTTTGTGATATTTTGTTTTCAGTCCATGACCATTTTCTGCTTTAAAAAGGAGGCACACATAGACACCTGTCTCTTTCTAGAGTAGTGACTGGGAATATTTAAAGAGAAAATGGCTGCTTTTTCAGTAACATTGTAGTCAGTTTCTGATAATTACTTCCATGATGCATGCATATTAATATACACCTGTTCTTATTTACCTGTAAAAACCACCTAGATCTTGGAAAAAATAGAACTGAATGAGAATAGTATAGAACTGGAAAACTGCTAGTTCACAGAGGAAATTTGCTTTTCCAAGTCAGTACCATTTTATCACACTTTCAATGTTCAACTTGTTTATACTTTCCTGTCTAATGTATTCTAGTAACTCTGGTTAAAAATTCATTTACAATTCAGTCTGTTGAGGGTAACTAGAAGAGGACTTTTTCCAACTGTAATCCAGTCTGCAACTGTAGAGAAATAATACTCATCTTTAAAGATTGTCTCATTTCTTCATACTTAAATAACATGGACTAAGTGGATTGATTCAAACCATTGTATTATTACATGGGACTGATCAGAAAGAAACAATCTCAAAATTCACTAGTGTTTTCTTGTTCAGGATACATCTTGTGATCTATTTTTCTCTTTGGAAGTCTTCTGAGCAGAGGGACCCTGTGGCTTGCTTTTAGAAGTACTGGAACCAGTTCAAGTTCAATGCTTGTGCAGTTTCATCTGATATTCACAATAGATAATTTGTGTTATGTAGGCAAGCCCTTGTTTGCTAAGTAATGTCAGTCATTATTCAAAGAGAAATGCTGTTTCTTGACAACTCTAACTAAAGTAAACAGAAGTTCTTGACATGTACTGTTTGGAACTAATGTTTTGATGTTGTCACTAATATGTATTAAATGTCCAGTGGTTAAATGACTACACACAGCATTTAATCCTTTTATAGTATATATATTATGTCAACGTAGGAAGTTGAAAGACTAGAGCCAGATTCATTAGAGTAATTTTCTTTTACATATCTGTGTTTGTGTTTTCCTTAACTGGCATTTCTGATTCAACTATCAGGTGAGGCTGTACTTGGCCCATTGACTTCCATCAGTAGCATATGTTTTCTACATGGACTGAGCTCTTAGTGGGACCAAGATGTAGCCAAGATGTTGCCAAGATGTTAATGAAACATAGGACTCTTCTCCCCTTACATCCACCTCCACTTCGCTTTTGCATCCTCCAACTCAGAAAGTATTCTGGATACCATGTGTTGAATCCACAACCAGATGGAACAAGCTCTGTTTTTGATGCTTTGTATATCAAGCTGATGTAACATGGCTGCTTAATTGATATTTAGCTCCACTTTCTACATACTGCATTGAGTTTATCCATTGCCCTAAGCTATAATGTGGTTTGATTGGGTTTGGCCTACCATGTTCTAGAAAACAGGCATTGCATTTTGTAAACCTTAAATTATGGCTTGGCTGTTATGCCATTAGTTATAAGCCTATAACTTAAGAAGAAACAGACAACCAACATAGTGTTTTTTTAAAATAAGATCCATTTAAGAGTTAAACTTTTTTGTAGTCATTAAACATTATATACCTACTATGGGCTGCAACCAGCAGAAGTAAGGGAATGTCTTTGAGCTGATTGCAAATAGCAGGAATCATTAGCTTGCTAGGCCACTTTATCAGGTAGGACAAGCAAAAGAAACTGAGTCAGGATTTGGACAAAGTATATGCTGCTTCAAGTCACAGTTTGTACATTTAGCCCTCCAGGAGCTGACACAGCTAAGGAGAATGAGCCGAAGACTGTTTTGTTCATGCATCAGCAGCAAAACTGCCAGCTATGATCCATCGGCAGAATCTTTATTACTGAAGCCAGTGTAAGAAGCAAAAAAAAAAAAGGAACCAGCTGGATTTTTCTGATCCCAATACTTGTTTGTAATGCTGGTTGGTTTGAATCACTAATTTCTTTTCCACTATTATTGCAGTAAGTCCCACAGGTTGTTGGAGGGTTTGATGCAATTGGAAATCAAACTGTGGAGGGAGATGAGCAGTCTTTTCAGCAATGTGTAAACTAAGGACTAACTCTAGTGTAACTACGTGGAATAATCAGTGTTAAAAATGTTGTGTGGAGAAATAGAGAATAGAGTGCACGGGAAAGCTTATGTGAAAATTAGTCATTAGTCAAAATTAGTGGATTATAGTCATTCCATGTGAAATATCCCTGGCTCATTCTGACATGCCAGGGAAAGCAGTTATCTTTAAAAAAAAAAAAAAAAAAGCTGGAAAGTGGCTACCAATCAGAGTCCAGAGGTGCAACTTCTGAGATACTGGGTCTGTAATAACATTGAAGAGCTAAACTCCAAAAAGCAGGAGCTGACCAAAACAAAAACTTAAATTTGATTTGTATTTAATTAACATCACATATAATGAAGATAAGTACCAACCATGGATGTACTGAATAATTCTTCCTTCTTAAACATCGAAAGTTGTAATTTGGTAGCAAGTTCTGGATAGTACAAGCAAAGCTTTGAGGAACTACTGGAGCTTCAGGTTATACAGCTCTGGATTAGATAATAGTGAACTGATTGAATCAATGGTCTGACTCACTTTTTCCCATGTTGCTGAGAATGGGTTATGGGTCTTAATTTTACCAGAGAACATTCTGACAAAATCCCTAAGGAGTTTTCCTTCCCATTTGGAAGCACTGTCTAAATTTATTTCTTAGTGCTGCTGATAGTGTTACATTGGAATCTTCCTCAGAATGATTTGGCGTAGCCTCATCACATTACAGAGTCCTTTCCCCCTTTCCTGTACAGATACTAGGTGAACGTCATTCCTGTTTTATCCTCTTTTCCAGACATTTCTCTTTGATCATCTCTGCTGTGCAAAGTCAGATTGGAGAATGAGCTTTGTGCCTCAGGCAAAACCTGCTCCTTCTTTTCCTGACTTTATTGTAAATCAGGAGTGCTATATATTTCAGTAGTGTTGCACCAACATAAAAATGCAGGTGACACCAGCCTCAGAATATGTGTTCAAATACAATATTGATAGCAGATAGAATCTAAACAGTCGAGAGCAATATGTTCAGCTCTTGTCTTTTTTTCCCCTTCCACTGCTTTCTTGTGTAGTTTTATTTTATTTTTCCTTTTTTTTTTTAAATAGCTCTCAGGCAAGCCTTGCGTATCTATGGTCAAGATGCTTTCAAGATTTAATATTAATGCATTAAAGTTCTGTTGCTGAACAACCACTATGGCTCACTGTTTACAGAAGAGCTTTTTTTTCATTCCCGAGCACCTATTTTCTGTCTTTTAATGGCCCTTTCATTTGTGGGAATTGGAATTCTGTGATCTATAGCACCACTAACTATTCTTCCTTTGAATCTGGGCACT
Source organism: Azemiops feae (assembly GCA_023970755.1). Taxonomy (NCBI): domain Eukaryota; kingdom Metazoa; phylum Chordata; class Lepidosauria; order Squamata; family Viperidae; genus Azemiops; species Azemiops feae. The sequence continues at coordinate 22,164 of JALGBA010001030.1, read as the reverse complement.
TTAATAAGAATGATTTATTTCATCACTAATACATGAAACTTATTGGAAAACAATAAAAATGGAAAGCTGCACAAAACATTAGGGAAGAACATTGATGTGTGTGTGTGTGTGTGTGTGTGTAGACAGTGAAAGGAATTTAACAGATACTGGAACATGAAAGGAAACATATTGTGCCTGAAATTTTTTTTAAACCTTTAAAAATAAAAGAAATGTACTTCTTTCACAGTATTATATTAACTCCCAGACCCTGGTTGGACTCCTTCCACAGCGCCTGCTAGAATTATTTCATTAAAATTACTGTTGCTGTAATTAATGATAATGGAATCACATTCTAATCTAAACTGCAGTGAATGCTTGACAGGTTCACTTCAGATTTCTCCTGCTTCTACTGGAAGTCTTTATTTCTTAAAACCCAATCCTAAATGTCTTCCTAGTTACATGAAACGTATTTCTGGTATTGCCTAGTGGTAAGTTTTATCTGCAGCCAAATAGCATTAACATTTATTTCATTCTGATGAATAGGATTTACCTCAAAGTTACTACAAGCTTTCTGTCTTGTTTTTCCAAACACTAGTAGAAATTTAAACAAGAGTCAGCATTTGGATCAATCCAGTATTATTGGAAAATCTGAGCTGTAAGTAGAGGGCATAAACAAATACCTTTATCAATATTATAGTTTGATAGCCAGTTGTACTGGTAGCAGGAAATAAATTCTTCAGGGTTTGTCAATAGGAGATATGTTGCATAGCACTGTAACTACTTGTGTATTCCTTAAATAGATAGGATTGTGTAAAACCTTAATAGTTTGATTCTTTATTTTTTAATTTGTTCAGGTCATTTTTTTTAACTCCAGGCAACTGCCTAGACTAGTGCCAGCAAGTCTCTCCTTGGCAAGGTTTTTCAGAAATGATTTGCTATTGTCTCTGTCTTCCTAGAGCTGAGAGACAATGGCTGCCCTAAAGTCACCCAATTAGCTTTATGCCTAAATCAGGACTATAACTCATTCCTGGTTTCCAATCGGATGTCTCAACCACTAGTTGCAAAAGTCTTGATGTTTTAATGGTATGGATTAAATTCTAACTTGTATTTTCCATTTGCTGTTCTGGAACTGGTTGCCTGTTTCTACTGCTATGCATTTTTCCTCAGCATCAAACCTTTTTACAGAACTCAGTTTCAAGTACAAAAATGGTTTGAATGAGTATGGAGATTAAAGTGGTAATAAGTGTCATCTGAAACACTTGTTAAAGCCAAGAAGTAGCTCCTTCTGATCCTCTGAAATGTATAAATGCTTTAGAAACCCTGCTTTCTTTTAAGCCCTATTCCATTTTCCCCACAGCTTCAGAAGAAAAAATGCCTAAATATCAGAACCAGTTAATAATAAAATATCTCATGTCAAAGCTCATTAGTGTTCATCATTAAAGAAAGGAAAACAAGATGTAATGGCATTCAAGAAACAAAGGTATTTTATTTTATGCTCTGCCTGATCAGAGAACAGCAACTTTCGATTCCTGCCTCACTACTTCTTCCTTTCCCTCCCAAACAAAATTTTTAGATTCCAGTAACCCAATCCAAAAGAAGATATGCAAAGGAGGTATCTCTCCAAACTACATCATTTTGTTTCATTACATAGCGTTTGATGTCTCTCCCCTAATCCAATTCATTTTTGGCCTCCTTTCCATTCTGTGCAACTGAAGGCAATTCATCTTATTTTAATTAATTTTTACTTGCAGTGTTATCACCCTATGTATAAAGGCAAAAAGAAAAAAAATAAACTGTTAGATTTTTTTAATTATAAAACTAACAGCATTAATTACCAGTACAGTAAAGGCAACAATGCATGAAACCTAAGTGGTGTTTGTAGGCACTGAGGCAGAAAGTAACTATGGCAGGCTGCAAAACTTTTCATTTTTACAATAAAGGACTGTATATTGTACTGAAAAAGCTGAGGATTCTAAAATTAAGAACAGTGGAAAATTGCACAATTCTAGAGACATCTGAAAGCAGAGTTGCACCTAAAAGTAGAGTTATCAGACATCTGGGAAAAGAAGGACACTTTCCCTTTTTGCCCTCATGTCCTCCATCTGGCAGGCATAGTTTTAAAATCAAATATTTTTCAGCCATTTGAGTATTTTGAGAAGTTTTTTGGACTGTTTTCATATTCAACTTTTCATTAAAACGTTTGTGCATGGTGATTTTGTAAATTGATTGCTTATTTCTCTCTCTGATCAATCCACAGACTCGATAGCCTAGATTTATGTTATTTTATTTATTCCCTTATTCCAGCAGTTGACTTCAATTCAGCCACTTCAAATCTATGATCATTGTATTTTATAGATCCCATGACTCATGAAATGTTTCTGTGATAAAATTTAAAAAGTGCACTGTCATTGATTCTATATTATCACTAGCATATGTTCTTGACAATAAAGTTTTGTTGGAAAAATATTGTGATTGAAAAAATATGCTTTCCGATACTGAAAAAAGTAACATAACGTAACATAACGTAACGTAACGTAACATCACATCACATCAATTCTATATATTATATTAGGTTGAATCTCTAATGATCTTCCATACGTTACTTCTTCTCCTGATCTCAGGTGATTTGGAGAATAGGATGACCCCTTCTTCTCTGTGACAGCCCCCCAAATATTGGAAGACAGCTATCATATCACCCCTAGTCCTCTAGACAAACGTAGTCCCCTCAATTGTTCATTGTACAATTTAGCTGCAGACCTCTTATCATCTTTCTTACTCTTCTCTGCATTCTTTCTAGGATCTCAACATCTTTTTTGTATCATGGTACCCAGAATTGGATGTAGTATTCCAAGGGTGGTCTCACCAGTGCAGTACTTCGGCAGAACCAGTCGCTAATTTTTTGTTGCCCAAGCCCAGAATGGACTTCCAGAAGCAGCATCCACACAGAGAACCAGTTGTTCACATATGTTCACTGTATGTGTGTACATATACATATACATACATACATACATATGCATACATACATACATACATACATACATACATATATATATATATATGTGTGTGTGTGTGTGTTTTCTGAGGTTTTCACGGGTGTTTGTATGTAGGTCTTTGGTAATTCTGGTTTTCTCCCGCGTAAAATTGGAAGTGTCTTGGCGACGTTTCGACGAAGTCTCATTCGTCATCTTTAGGCTGGTGTCTCTTCGGCCTCGTGCTCCTAGAAGCACGAGGCCGAAGAGACACCAGCTTGAAGATGACGAATGAGACTTCGTCGAAACGTCGCCAAGACACTTCCAATTTTACGCGGGAGAAAACCAGAATTACCAAAGACCTACATATATATATATATATATATATATATGTGTATTTCTGAGGTTTTCACGGGTGTTTGTATGTAGGTCTTTGGTAATTCTGGTTTTCTCCCGCGTAAAATTGGAAGTGTCTTGGCGACGTTTCGACGAAGTCTCATTCGTCATCTTTAGGCTGGTGTCTCTTCGGCCTCGTGCTCCTAGAAGCACGAGGCCGAAGAGACACCAGCTTGAAGATGACGAATGAGACTTCGTCGAAACGTCGCCAAGACACTTCCAATTTTACGCGGGAGAAAACCAGAATTACCAAAGACCTACATATATATATATATATATATATATATATATATTTGCTGATATCTCAGTCTTGCTTCTCAGTTTGGATTTTTTATAAGAGAGAGTCTCTATTATTGGAGACATTGAGCAATACCTAGATGTAAGAAATGTCTTTTTTTTTCTATTTTTCACACTTTTACTGTATATTAGTAAGACTATAGTTGAGATGCTTAAAATATCTTATTAAAGTTATAGAAGCTGACATTGGACTCCCAAGTTAATTTAAAAGGCCAAGAGCAAAATATATAGTGGTACTAATGAGAAAGAAGGATGAAGAGCCAAGCATGATGCCCAACTGGGCTTATGAAAGTCAGAAAAGAATGTATTAAAATTAGATATTCAACCAAAAGATTTTAAATGAAGTACAATATAAATGTTGGCATGTGAAGACAGATTCTATTTATATGTAGAAGGAATAATAGATCAAGATGTGTTCTAGGAATTGGCTAATAAGAAATAAGAAAACTTTTTTATTTAAAACAAATATACTCACAGCTTTCCAAACTTTGCACTGACACAACAAAGTCTGTATTATCCAAATAATCCACTGCCCATTGTAATGTGTTCTAAGGGTAGTCTATAATTATTATTTTGATTTACCTAATTCATCAAGATCTTGTTGAGCTTGTCTGAGTGCACCAATTGCGTGTTTATTGCTGTGATTTTTAGTTGTCTCTTTATTGTAATTCTTTTTTATTGTTATACATCATCCTGAGTTGGCCATAGAAATCCTTGAGATAAAATGAAATAAAATACTTACTACTCCACATAATATAGCAACTCACATGTTCTCTAAGCTGTCTGCCAATTTTAGTACCATTGATGAATGAGCAAGTGCAGCATATTGGGGCAATATAGCTTCATGTCTCTAGTTTTGCATGGAGATCACTGAGGGACTTTGAACCACTTACTCTTGCACATCCAGTTATTTTCACAAGGGTTACTGCTAAGATAATAAAAACATGAAACAATGTCAACATACACTGTCCTGAGCTTGAGAGATTTGATGTCATGAAACTAAGAAAAGAGTAGGATGCAATATATCTGAATGAAAGTGATCTGACATTGTGAAGTGGTTTTGATTAATATATGTAGGAAAGTGTAGGTTTACTTATGAATGAAAAGCTACAATGTATAGCAGAAATGTGACACCTGGTGTCATCTAGGTTATGAATAGAAATGAAAAAATCCATAGATTAGCAATAATACTTTAGGTTTCAATTAAGTGGTGATAATACAAGCTTCAGAAATTAGTTTGAAGGAAAATTGTGGCACATTCTGAATTAATAATAAAAGTACAGAAAATGCTGTTGGGCCATCCAAGGGTAGTGATAGTTGGATGCGAAATGATAAGGCAAAGAAATGAATATAAATCTAAAAATATAATTGAGTTGATTATGTTGAAAGAATGAAAAAAAAAAAGAAAGATAAAGACATAATGACAGCTTCATGGGCAAATAATTTTTGATTGCATCCAGAGTTAATCTTGAAACTAAAATGACAGGAATGTAGTTTAAGCAAGGATAGTTTGCAAGGGTAAAAGGTGTAGAAAGGTTTAACAAATGGCATTGATGTGAAGTAGCTTTATATATGTCTATTTTTATTTTTATCATCTTGTTCCTTTAATTTCTTTACCTTACTGTTCATAATCATTTTCTATATTTATACCACCACAATAAGGGACAGCATCATGTGTATATTCATGTATGAATCGATACATATACCCATAAACTCTAATTACTGTGGCAGCTTGCAACTGTGGATGGAGATATTTTAAAAAATCTGATTACAAAACTACTGATATAATATCACCATATTTTCCAATGTGTTTATGTGCAGTTTGTAATTAAGTGAGTGAATGGAGAGTAAAAGAGTCTCTGATTACTTTGTTGTCATCCTTTTAAGTTACATTTTAGTGCTCCTAGCTTATTGAGATTATTCTATTGCTAGTAAATACATAGCTTTTGTTGTTTCTTCCTATGCTGCCCTCCCCCCAAAATCAACCCTCTACCAGGTTTTTAACTGCTGCATTCAAATACCTGTTGCAAATGTCACGCTGAAGCACAGAGCATGTATTATGTCCATGTCCAGTTTCAGATGTATTCAAGAAAACTTGTATTCTGTATTTTTTTTTCCAACAGTTTTGTGATTCATAAATAATATTTTTGTAGCTATAATTTTTATGCAATATATTGTTTGCAATATTTTATGATGTTGAATGTTTATGAATTGATCACAATTTAAATTAATCTGGTGAATGGTCTATCCAGAATAAGCAAAATTAAAATATTAGCGAGTGTTGGTTGTATTGCATATAGTTCTGAAACGTTTTTCTTAACTGGCTTATTTTTAAATGAAAATTGCTGTTTAGTCTGCTTATAGACCTGATTTAAGGGGTACAAGCAATCAAGAAGTCATAGTTACTTTTTATCCTCCTCTCCTCCTTCTTTCTGAATTACTGAGTGCAATTTAGAATGTTTGCTTCTGCTTTTAGTTAGCTATGATTTCTCATATCATTTGGTCTGGCAGTCAACATTCATAGTAATTAGTTTCAGATGCAATGATTTCAGAAAATGGCTTGTTTACATAGGAACAGTTAATGTAGAAATGCTTAATAACTACTATAGTCTTATTCATATATTGTGCTAAGCCGTAGTTTAGACTCTATCTTCTAAATGTGTTAACATGTACTGAATTCTGAAGTCCTAAAACGATAGGTTTTCATAATAAAAATATTAACAAAAATGAGTAAATCTATGCCACTGAAACATGAAAATGTGCTGTTTTCATGACAAGGGAATGTATAGCTTCACATTTATCTTTTAAAACTATGTCTTGTTGCAGATATGTAATAAAGAAAGTAGAAATGATTTGCACATTTTGCCTATTTTTTCCCATTAAATTTTATGCATCCTTGTGCATTTTTGTAGAAAGCACACAATGGTATTTCTTCTTAGAGAAAAAACATGGTAAAGTTACAAAAATGTGAAAGGCTTTGAAACAATGAATAAAAAAAGGATTCAAATTAATTACCTTTCCCCCCAGTCTTTGTGACTATATGTGTGTGTACACACATACACACATGCACACAACACACACACAACACACATGTATATATTCCTCTGTGTGTGTGTGTGTGTGTGTGTGTGTGTAAGCATACATACATATACATATATTATTATCTATATATATTATCTACATATGTATGTAATTTGTATCAAGGGTACCATCTTTGATGGTGTATAATGTTTTTAGAATCAAAATTCTTTTGAATGAATAAAGTATGGCCATCAGTAGTTGTCTTGCATTCATCAGTCTTCTAAGGGGGGAAAGGATAAGAAAATTACGTTAATTAAATACACCTAAAAGATGGAAATTAGCAGTAGCCCTTTGGCTCAGTGCATATTTCTAATGGGCCCAGAGTACTCAACTGCTTACCCCAGGTACTCATTTGTATCTCTGTCACTTTTTACATTTTGTTCCACATCTCTCTCTCTCTATTTATTTATTTATTTATTTTCAGGGAACTACATATGCAAATAAAAAGGGGAGAATATGGAAGAAAATTTAATTAAAATGTGTCTGTTTCTTTCCCTTTGGGTGCTTTAGGGTGGAATAGCAAATTGTTTAAAAAAAAAAATAAATACAGAGCACTCAGACTAAGGTTAAAGAGCTGAAAACTGATTACACCCCACTGAAAATGAAAGCAGGAGAGGGGCTGGATGAGAGGCAGCAAAATGAGGTGGGCAAGGATTTCAGAAGGCTCAAGCTGGGGATATGGTGTTTTTCACTGCAAATTATTACAGCTCCACACATGCTGAGAAGCGTGTAAAGCATAATCAGCAGCTTTTCCTCAGGAAAGGGAGGGGAGAGGGTTCAAGGACTGAGGCTATCATTTCAGGTGCAGTTCATATGGAAGATAAGGCTAAATTAAAGCTTTGCAACTGGGCTGTCCTGTGCTCTCCTTCCTTTCGCCAATCCCCTTAGTCCCCCTCTGTAAGAAATATGTGATTACCAGCAAAAGGCAGTCTATTAGACTGCTGCAGGATTATGTGCTAGGGAACAAATAGGATGATATACGAGATGAAAGGAGGTTGTCCCATTATAAGCAAAGTGTACAGATGCCGATGGCAGCAGATTTTTGAAAGAGTCATTTTTAATGCTATGCTTATTCTGAATGCAACACTGCAAAAACAAATCTTTGCATCAGCAACAATTGGGTCATTAAATGATATTGTTGCATAATGATATTCTCTTCACCTCTTCCAGGTGAATTGTTTCTGTTCAACCTCTATGCAGGTATGTGAATAAAAGACATGGAAGACCTTCTCTTTCATTGGCTTATCAATAAGCTTAATTTAGTTCCACTCTAATGAACCAAGGTCATTTGTCTTTTAATCACATATAACTCAGAATATATTCCAAATTGAAAATGAGAACATCCCATCCATTCCAGTCTTCCCTCCTCTAAATTTTTACCTAATAGCTCTTTTGTTCTTCCCATTAATAGCTTTTGATCTCCAAATGTTTTTATTCCTCCCTTAAAGATTTAGCCAACTTGTGAGAGTAAGAAGTGACGCAGGAAGACCTGTTTTTTGACCCCTTCCTCTCTGTTGCCTTGGTGTGCAGCATGTTTCATTTCAGATTAAAAACCTGGTGGTCATAGGAGATACAATCTATTTCAGCTCTCAGGGCTACTGCTATTCAAGCAGAACTGATTTAGAATTGGCATAGACTGCACAAAATGGTACTGTAATGCAGCATAAACACTGGAAATGGTGATAAGCTGATGTGTCAGATCACTGAACTGAATAAGATTTTAGTCATATTTTTTATAAGTTTTCTTAATGTTATATTTGATAAAGATTAATTTGAGAAGTGTTGGCTTAATTCCCAGTATACTCAGTCATCTTGCTATCATCATCAGAGAGTGGTTCTGAATGTAATATTCCTTGGCTTAAGCTGTCAGTAGCTCAGTGGTGAGTTGGAACTGAAAATTAATTGTACCCTCATTTGGAGTGTTGTGACATTGCTTACAAGTTTTTAGGTTTTAATTCTGCATCAGTTCAAAATTGGGAATTCTTTTGGGGATGCTTTGAGGGTAAGGAGGAAAAGCAGACTCAAAATGATCTTATAAACAGATATCTAAATTTACACTGTGGATATACATCAAAATGCTAATGACACTCAGTGATATATGATGACTTCAGACTGAGCTGAAGATGCCATGACTATCTTGAACTAGTATCTGGAATCTGTTAGAATCTTAATCGGGAAAAATAAACCCAGGTTAACCCTAGCAAGCCAGAATTGTATGTCTGCATGCATCAGACCTATCTATTAACATGACCTCTAGATGTTGCTCTTGATGGAGCTGTATTGGCCTGACCCAAACGTTTTGAGTCTTGATTTTGCTGGAGTTATCTTTTCTGCTTCATCAGCAGATGGACATTGTGCTTGGGCTCTGCTCAACTTTGGCTGGAGTACCTGTTAAGGCTGCATCTGGACAGTGATGCCTTTGGTAACAATACCTGTATTCTATACATTGTGACATTACTATTGCAATGTGTTCTTTATTGGGCTGACTCTAAGATGAATTGAAAGGCTCATCTGGTGCAAAGTGCAGGGAAACATGTCATTGTAGATAATACTCATTTTGTTCCATTGACTTCTAGCAGGTTTCTGGTTCCAATTCAAAGTGTCAATTACGTAAACAGGTACCAAGTTCTATATGGGATGGCACCAGTTTCTTCCAGGGACCACTTTGCCAAGTATACGTATATGCAACTAATCTAACATTAAGGAAGGCCTGGTAAAAGTTCCACATTTATTTCAAGTCAAAGGTCTTGATTAGGAGATAGGCTTTCTCAGTATTAATTCACATACTGTAGAATATGCTTATGACTGAATTATGATTGGTTCCTACATTTGTTTCATTCAGAAAGACCATTAGAACCATAAGTCTTTGGACCAGGTAGATTAGAGGTGTCTATTATTATGTGTAGATATGGTTTTTAACAATGGTTTTAAATTCTATTTTTCATTTCTTCCTGTAATACCCAAAGTATCCCAAATTGGGGCAATCTGTATGTATCTAAATAGACTCTGGGTTGATCACTAGGAGAAGATCAAGGTAATGTAAGCAACAGATTATTTTAAGATATAATGCAGAGGACAAAGGTGACAAATGGGTCTTTTCCCTGTGAAATAGGCAGCAACAATTTGAAGAATAAAGCAAATATTTGGCCTGAACTCCAAGCTGATTTCAATTTATTTTGTGTTTATTTTTTCTAATTCCACTTAAAATGATGATTCTAAGAGCACTGCTGGGATAGTGGAATCTTGCTAACTCACACCATTTCTGATTAACATTGAGGAAACAGATGGCAGGCTGGCTAATACTGCATTATTGCTCAGTTTGCTTTGTGAGAAAGGCACATGTCCTCCCATATATATTTATATAACATGTAACATGGTAAAGTGAAGAAAATAAAACAGTGAACCAAAAATGTGTTGCTGCTACCTGATGAGAAAGCTAGTTATGACTATCTTTGTTCAGTGACAGAAACCAGGCAGATATTCTTTTCTACTTTTGTGTTTTATCAGGCAGAAGTTCCAAACAAAATTAGTCCTGATTATGGTTCTCTCATTTCGAGTAATTTCCTCCCTCCCTCCCTCCCTCCCTCCCTCCCTCTCTCCCTTCCCTTTTTTTTCTTTTTTTTTTTCATTTCTTTTTATCTTTATCGGGAATATCAGGTATAGACTCCAACAGATAGTTAAGACTGCAGAAAGAATAATTGCAACCAGCCTGCCTTCCATAGAAGACCTGTATATCGTGTGAGTCAGAAGGAGGGCTGAGAAGATATCTGCAGACCCCTCACATCCTGGATATATTCTGTTTCAATTCCTCCTTTCAGGATGACACTACAGGGCACTGCATGCCAAAATAACTAGACACAGGGACGGTGTTTTTCCTCACACCATCAATCTGCTAACCACTTAATTCTCACATTGCTGTTTAATGTATGTGAATACCCATGTAATATGGTTGTAGTATCATTTATCCTTATTATTATCTTCTTTACTCCCCCCTCTTATTGGTATTATGATTATGATTATGATTATGTACATTGCTTTGCATGTACACTGAGAGGATCTTCACTGGAAACAAATTCCTTGTGTCTCTAATCACACTTGACCAAATAAAGTGTTCTAGTCTTTTATTGTCTGTAAACTCTTAAAAACTTTCTGCTTCTATTTTCTGACTATCTAGTTATGTTCCTGGTCACATCTCTCTCCCCCCCCCCTTATTCTGCTCTTAGTATCTTTTTGCTCTTCCATCTTCTTTTACTAACAGAAAAGGTTCTCAATCATTATCATCCATTATTAATATTATTATAGTTTGACCTATTTGTATTCATATATCTGAGGAAAATATATTTCTGATTTATTTTGTGAGCCGGTGACCAAAAATTAAAAAACAATACGTACTGATTTAGTCATCACTTGTAGGCCATGCTGCATTTTTGCCATCTGTGATAGCTACCCCGGATATTTTGCATCTTTGAATACTTTTTAATCAAACAAACTACCCAATTCATTTTTTTCCCAGCAGTATCACACTGGAAATAGCCTTTGGCATGATCACTGTTCTTCAACAATATCAAGAAGAAGTGAAAATCCTTCCTTTATTTTATTCTATTTAGTTATGATTCCAATTAATTACTTTATAGCACCAGAGTCACATTTTCTTTCCACATCCTTGTTGCATGTCTGTGAAATTTTTTATTTTGTTTTCTGTTTAGTCCCTTTCCAGCATTTTCCTGGGGTTCTTCGGGAATGGAGATTACAAAGTTATTAATGTTTGAGTTCATGAAGAACGTGATCGTTTCTGGAAGTCAGCCTTGCATTGGAGGCAGCCTTGCTGCCAACTCAGCAGATCAAACAAAGAGGATCCATAGTGGAGGCTTATTGCCAAGCATTCTTCACATTTTGCAAGGAGGCCAGACAAGAAGCACAACTAAAAGTATTAACTCTAACTTTATTGTAATTTATTCTAGCTTAATAGAATATTGCAAGCCTGAAAGTACATCTCTCTGCTTGCCCTTACAACCCCCCAGAAAGCTAGGGATGGTTCCTTCTGAGATGTTCATCACACCGCAGTTCCTTCTGCAAATTCAGTTGCTACTTGTCTGACCATCATCAAGTCTCCCAAGTCATTCCCACTTTAGCCTTGTACATGGGCCAAGAATTACAATGGCTCTATGGAGGTTTGAGGAGAAAAATACTAAGGAAAGCAAATAAATGAATTCAGAAGGAACCTAGAATTTCAAGGCCTTTCCTCTGATTAGAAACTAGTGTCTCTAAACTGACCCTTTTTACTCGTCTCCCCTTTTTTGTTGGTATGGGAAAATGCAATGGTAACTTAATATATCATGCATATGTAAGGGTAAAAACCCTCTTGTTTTTAAATTGTTGGCTAAAGCATGTATTACATAATTTACTTTATTTATCCATATTTATTCATTATTTCCTGGCAGTATGGTTTTTAAATATGCGTAGCACCATCTTGGATTATTTTGAGCATAGTTCATCTGTATAGATAGATACAGGTAGTCCTCAATTTACCACCATTCAATTAGTGACTGTTTAAAATTACAACAGCACTTAAAAAGTGACTTATGATCATTTTTTATGACTTATGACCATTTTTCACACTTCTGACCATTGCAGCATCCACATTGTCACGTGATCAAAACACTTTGCAATTGGCTTGTATTTATGATGGTTGCATTGGCCCTGGGTCATGTGATCACCATTAACAGCTGCAGTGATTCACTTAAGAATGGTGGCAAGGAATGTCATAAAAGGAGGCAAAACTCTTTTAACTGTCTTGCTTAGCAACCAAAATTTGGACTCAATTGTGGATATAAGTCAAGGACAACTTATGTGCAGTAGAACAAACATTGCAGTATCACTGTCAGTAGACCAGGGGTCTTCAAACATGGCCCTTTTATGACTTGTGGACTTCAACTCCCAGAATTCCTCAGCCAGGCATGCTGGCTGAGGAATTCTGGGAGTTGAAGTCCACAAGTCATAAAAGGGTCAAGTTTGAAGATCCCTGGTCTACACTATAGAGGATTCTTCCTGATTTGTGGCCCAGTACTTCTAATATTTTTATGTTTTTTTCTACCTTTTATTCTGGATGAATCCCATATAGACATATTCATATCACTGGTTTGATGCAGTAAAAACCAATAGATGTATGTTTTGGATTGAAGATATTGTAATAAAAAGCATCACTAGAGGGCACTCAGAACACCATATACTTAACTCATTCTGGACTTCATTCTCTTGAAAAGAAAAAAAATGTAAATTATTTTGAAGATAGGATATGGAAGAAAGAAGAAGCCATTTTTGCTGCCCCAAATGCAAAAGCCTGACAATTTGCACCTGAAACTTGTTAATCTTTTTTTTTATCCTAGTTTTGGAGTCTGTCAGACTGACATATTATGCAAATTGGAATTAAGCAATTAAGCCGATAATGTTTCCTTTGAAGAGCTTGACAAAGCAGAGGAAATGTGGAATTTTCACACACAAGACTTTGAATGCATATTAACTTAAAAGCAAATGCAAGTCAGAGAAGGAAAAGAGGAGCCATCATTGTACGTAATAAAGTCTCATCTTCCTGTTCACTTTTATCTACATTATACATAAAACGGCATTCCAGATCCGTCAAAAAAGATGCTTGGCAGTGTGCAGTAATATGTCTCTTTGAATCATCAAAGCAGCTGCATCTTTTTTTGCACTCACATGCTGTTCCATAAGCTCTTTCTGGCTTTGTCTGCATACATGGAGACAAAGCTATCTTCATTTCTGGCTATTTTATTTCATGGTTGAAAATTCATGATTTATAAATCCAACGGGCTACATAGCATCCCTAACTTATTGTGCAACAAATGCTTTTTATGAATTCCATGTGCAATCTCTCAGATTGCTGGGTAGAATGGAAAAATAATTTCCCAAAACCTGCTAAGTGTTGCCCTTTTTTTATGCAGAAAGGATTATTTCAGGAGCTAAGGTCTCCTGTTTTAGTTTTAAAGTAATCCCATGTCTTGCAAGTTCCTCCAATAAGATTTCACTCTCTTAATGAAATTTTATGTCAAACCTCAGACAATTAATGCATGCTCATATAATGTATTTGCAAAATCATATGAGATTTGGCAGCTTCATGGAAGGGGATCAGTTAAAAAATTTGAGAGCCTGCTGATATCTAGGGATACTTCAAAATGCCTGGCACGTCCATGCCCTGCATTTGCATTTCTACCCCAAGGCAGTGTTCACAGTACTGACCCAGATGAATGAATCATCTGAACTGATATCAGACAGTACTGTGTGGGGTCTTTCTTAAATGACAACTTATTTTAAAAGGGACAATTTTTGTTGTGGTTTTTACTGATCAAAATCAGCCTCAGGGGTCTTCATACTGGTCCATTCATCTCAAAGTTCAGGGCTAAACACACTTGCTTTTGTGCATTCCTTTTGCAAGTAAGAACAGGAACAAAATCTACATCAGATTCTTCTACTCTCTCTCTTTCACTCCCTAGCATAAATTACCTGAAAAGAGTGATCCTGTTACTCTTCATTCACAAATATGATATTTAAGCATCGATGGTTTGTGTCTCAGTAGGAGTGGTTCAGAAATAACTAATAAGGAGAAGCCTTTGTCAAAACATCAGTGGTAATACAACATGCCAGACAAAAAAATGAAAACAATTCCTATGATTACATTATGCAAGAGTAAGATGGTCAGTCTGAAAATTCTGTCACTGCTGGTTATGTTACTCCTACTGTAGGGTGCATCCATAGGTTGCTAGTAGCTTATTAGAAATATAAAGAAAACTCCAATTTTTAAAATTCCTCCTTTAGCCTCCTTTGTTGTCTTTTTTCCTTGTTCTTTTTTGCCATAAAGATTATGGCTAGTCCTCTGAAGTATCCCACACATTTTGGAGTGATGTTTCTTCTTTCTTATTTTCTTTGAAGAAGAATTCCATTTCCTTTACTGCTACTTGTATAAATTCTTTCTCTTTTAGTAAAGATTGATTCAGTATCCATCTTAATTTTTTCTTTATTCCTCTCCAAGGCAGCTTTATTGGATTATGACCAACCCATATATTGGTTTCTATCTCAGTCTCATGTATATTTGTTCTTAGTTCAGGAGACATCCATATCATGTCGATTCTAGACCATGATTTATGCCTATTAGAATAAAATGTGTATTGGGATTTTTTGGGGATTTGTTTCCTTCCACATATCCTGTATGCAAATTTCTTCTGCCATTTTAAAAAACCACCATTCTTCACAGTATGCAAGGTTTGGTTAGGTTGAACATTGATTTGTTTGTTTTGTGACAATGTGCTTTGTGGCTTATGTGTTTTGGTTAGTTTGTCATTCATTGTTTTATGAAGTAATGAAAGTACTTCAGAAAATGAAGTACTTTAATAGCTAAAGTAGATATGGTACAAAAACATAACATATACGGAAAGACAGCAGAGAAATAGAAAGGAAAGCATCAAGCATGCAGCCTATTTTCAGTTGAAAGCCAATGGCAAAAGCAGTTATTTCTTTGCCACCAGGAGAGATAATTTTCTTGCTCATCCTATTAAATTAAAGGCCACAAGGAAAACAACATTGCAGACTGTATTGCCAACATCAGCCCTTACTGATCTTTCAATATTTTTTTGTTCCTGCTCTTTATTATTTTGCTATGCATTCACAATAGCAAAGTGTAGAAAATGGAGTCCTTCTTTTCACACAAACTTAGGTAATTGGGAAAATATAGATGTAGTGTTTTCTTGATTACTTGATTTCTTGAATCAGGGAGAAAGCAGAATTGCTTAATTCATTCTTTGTATTTGTCTTCACTCAAAAGGGAAAAAAAATAACCCAACCTACCAAAAACAAGACCATAAGAGACAGACTAGGAATACAAATTAAAATAGGCAAAAAATTGGTAAGAGAACACCTGTCCACCTTAGACAAGTTCAAATCACAAGACCAGATGGATTACATCCCAGATTTCTGAAGGAGCTGGCAGTTGTTATCTCACTCCATTGAACCTTATCTTTCAAAGACCCTAGAGGACCAGGAAACTACCAGAGGACTGGAAAAGAGCTGACATGGTTCCCATCTTCAAAAAAAGGGAAAAAATAGATCCAGGAAACTATAGATCAATAAACCTAACATCAATACCTGGGAAGATCCTGGAAAAGATAATCAAGCAACAGATTACCTAGAAGCAAACAAAGTTAAAAACAGAAGCCAACCTGGGTTTGTCAAAAACAGATCATGCCAAATAAATCTTATTTCATTTTTTTGGCAAAATGCTCTGAACAAAGTATATTTGAATTTCAGTAAGACATTTCTCAAAGTAGACACAACTTATTTCTTAGCAAGTTAGAAAAATGTGGATAGACACCACCAGATGGATTTGTAATTGGCTGACAAACCACACTCAATGTGTAGTCATTAAAGGAACTACATCTACATGGAGAGAAGTAAGCAGTAGGGTACACCAAGATTCTGTCTTAGGTCCAGTACTCTTCAATATCTTCATAAACAACTTAGATGAGGGAATAGAAGGGGAACTCATAAAATTTGCATATAACACCAAGCTGGCAGGAATAGCCAGAACTCCAGAATATAGGCTTAAGATTCAGAAGGATCTCAACAGACTTGAACACTGGGCCCTATTTAACAAAATGATATTCTATGGTGTGAAAAGTAAGGTTTTACACTTAGGCAAGAAAAACCAAATGTACATGTATAAAATAGGTGGAATCTGGCTCAATAGTAGCAACTGTGAGAAGGATCTAGAACAGGGCTTTTCAACCTTTTCACCGATTGTACCACTTTTAGGATATGGCAATATTCGAGTACCACCTAGCAAGGTATCAAAAACTTGATGACCAAAAAAAAAAAACCTGTTCAAAGTTGCAATTGCACTGAAATGACTTATGACCATTTTCACACTTATGACCATTACAGCATGCCCAGGGTCATGTGATTTATATTTGGATGCTTGGCAACTGATTCATATTTATGATGGTCAGTGTCCCAGGGTTATGTGATCCCCTTTTGCAACCTTTTGACAAGTAAAGTCAATGGCAGGGCTGCTGGTGGCCAAGTGCTAAGGCGGGACTTCCCTCCCTCCCTCCTTCCCTGCCTCCCTCTTTCTCATGCCCACCTCCTTCTGAAGGAAGAATTTGAAAAAAAACAACCCATATTTTTTCTCTTCCATATATTCATCAAACAAGGAAAAGCCTCCAGAAACAGAAAAGACAAACTGCTGAGTGAACTAGCTTAAAAAGGCACATTTCCCTTTAAGAATTAGCTACTGGCTAGAAAGGAAAGTAAGGAAGAAAAAAAAATGTAAGTATTGGCTGCCGGCTGAGGCACCTCCCCAAATGGCTCCATTCATAAGTAAAAGAATCTACAGGCAAAATCCATTCAGGAGAAAAATACTTCAAAATCCCTTGCAGCAAAACTTACAGCTAACAATAGCAGAGCAATAGAAGCTAACACGAGACATCAGCCATCAGCCAAATAGAAATTGCCAAACACTCCTTAAGAACACAAAGCCCACATTGCACAAATCCCAGAACTTCAAAGTCACAAAAGCACATAAGAATCCTTCCACTCTCCATCTCCCTCCCTCCCTCCTCCGTGCCTCACCTCCAGCCATTGCTACCTTTTTTCATTCCTCTTGGAGGGCGACCCCCTCCCCCACTGCATTTCTTGCCTGTTTGCTGCTGCCAGCACAGGTGGCTGCCACAGCAGTTGCAAATCAGCTCATGGCCGGCCTGCTTGAATTGATCTCCTCTCCTCTCCCCCCCACCCTCCTCCTCCTTCGGTGCAGCTAGAGCTGACTTGGCCTCCTCCCAAGGCTGCTTCTTTTTTTCTCTCTCCCTCTCCCACCCAAACTGCCTCCTTTTATAGCCTCTCCTGTCTCCGCCCCCCTCCTCCTCCTTTCTCATGGGGGAGGGTGAGCCAGAAGTGAGCCTGGGGCCTTTGTCTCGCCCCACCCACTCTGCAGCTCCAGAGGACTCTCTCACTGTAAGTCCTTGCCTGTGCTGGCTCATTCCCTCCCCTGCTACACTTGGCTAGGCAGGGCTGCGTACCACCTGCCACTTGTTAATGTACCACAAGTGGTACGCATACCACAGGTTGAAAAGCCCTGATCTAGAAGTCCTAGTAGACAACCACTTAAATATTAGCCAGCAGTGTGCTGCAGCCACCAAAAAAGCCAATGCAGTCCTTGGCTGCATTAACAGAAGGATAGAATCAAGATCACATGAAGTGTTAATACCACTTTATAATGCCTTGGTAAGACCAAGACTTGGAATATTGCATCCAGTTTTGGTCACAACAATCTAAAAAAGATGTTAAGACTCTGGAAACAGTGCAGGAAAGAGCAACAAAGATGATCAGGGGACAGGAGGCTAAAACTTATGAAGAATAGTTGTAAGAATTGGGTATGTCTAGTGAAAAGAAGGACTAGGGGTGACGTGATATTCCAATATTTGAGGGGCTGCCACAAAGAAGAGAGCATCAACCTGTTCTCCAAAGTACCAGGACAAGAAGCAATGGATGGAAACTAATCTAGGAGAGAAACAACCTGTTGAACAGAAGTAAGGAGAAAATTCATGACAGTGAGAACAAATAACCAGTGGAACAGCTTGCCTTTAGAATTTGTGGGTGCTCCATCACTGGAGGTTTTTAAAAAAAGATTAGACAGCCATTTGTCCAGAATGGTATAGACTCTCCTGCTTGAACAGAGATTTGGACTAGAAGACCTCCAAGGTCCTTTTTGATCCTGTTATTTTATTATTTTGAACCTTTCAAGAAATTACCTTGCTTGAACTATTTCTTGATTCACACAATTTCCTCCAAAATATCAGTAGATATTTTGGTTTGATCTGTAACTGTTCCATATTGATTCATTATTGATGTGATTTGACAAACTCTATTTTTGACTGGAGACTGTTCCTTAAAAAAATCTGCTAACTGAGCAATAGTTTGAATCCTCAAAGCCCTCTCTTAGTTGCTGTCTCTCTATTTCCTAAGAGGCATTTTGGACATACCGATAGCACATTTAATGAACTTGTATTTTCAGGAAAAAAAAAACTATATATGTGACTTGAATGGCACCTGCCAACTAGTTGGAGAACATTTTTAAAAAAGAAAAAGAAACACAGAATTCAGCAAGAACTTGCCTCTTCCATTGCAATGAAGTAACCTAGAGATATTTGATTCTCATTCTTCCCTTGTTGTTATATATCATGTGAATTTTCAGGTATGGAAGTGAAAAAGTGGGAATAAAGGTGTATTTCTTAAAAGTATATCATGCATAGATATATGCTTTTTCCCTTTAATAAAGGAAGAAATTACCATGTCCATAATAGTAAGCAAGTCAAATATCTGTTAAGGTCTAAAATTACATACAATTCTTTTTAACATATAATGGGCATGGATGCATGGATGCATGCATGCATCTCAAAAGTGAAAATATTGCATGATTAAAAGTCAGGTTTGTACAGTGTAGAACATTCCATTCAGATCTAATTTGGCAATTTGGAAAATAATCCAGTTCTAAATAGATCTAAACTAAAGCTCCCATTAATTAGCATTGGAAATATATATATATAACTGCACACTTTTCTGTTTACATGAGATGAAATCTTCAGGAACAAGCAACTCTTCTAAAGGAATTAAACTGAAATGTTTGGAAGATTTGAGACTTTCAGTAGCACCTTTAAAAAAATAAATAGGCAGTCTATGGAATTGGTTAGAAGCAGAATTTTGATTCTGTAAGTGCTTTCCAAAGGTAAACTTTGTCTCTGGGTACATGAGCTTCAGAATTGGGTCATTTTCCCCATCAAGATTCTAGACTGTCCAATTTACAGCTACATGGTTAGATGGTTGGACAGTCAAGTACTCACTGATATCTGCAGCTCCATGGGAGCAATACTCTTTTAAGTTGATCAATAGAGAAAGCACAAAAAAAATTAGTCTCTGACCCTTTGCCATCATCTGGGACATTTTTCTCATTTCTAGCAGACTTCAAATGGGCTCTGCTGCCTTTTTCTGGCACACAATGGATTCATACTAATGTCAGTAATACAAAAAATAGCTATATAAATATAGAAAGTCAGCTTGTCTGAGCTTTTCTGAATTATATTCAGTTCACTGAAAACATTTGGAATGCTTTTTTTTTCATCAATGTTCTTCTGTGTGTGTGTATGTATGTATGTATGTATGTATGTATATATATACACACACACACACACACATAAACTATCATCAGTGAGATTACATTAACATATTGGGAAGATAGAAGAGAATATATAGAGAAGATAAAATAGCTCACATTTCAATTCCTCAAGGGATTGTTATTGTTTCTGCTGGATTGTTGAGTCTCTTCTCCCTCGTTATTTTTTTAAGATATTATTGTATTTTATGTGGGTTACATTTTGTATTTCATGGAAAGCATTTCCCCTTTTTTGTATGCCTGCCAGTTCTGCCCCACGTTAATGTGTACATACCATTAGGGACTGTAAAGAATTGAAGAGTAAATATGAGATAAGCTAAATATTGTTTTAATGTAGTTCATAGAGTACTATAATTAGAAGCTGTGAAGGACAAAAATGTGGGGAAAATAGAGAGACGCAACAGAGAAGCAAGATGATTCTTTTGGATGGCTTCATATGTACTAAATCATGGTTTAGCATAGCATGATATATTATGAACTATGAACTCAACCAATTGAGCCTTATTTAACTTACTGTTAATTAAACAGACCATGTTTTTAATCAGAATGTGTTTAATAATTGTAAAGGGCTATATTGAAAGGATGAGAAAATTATTCTAGTGAAGTACTCTTCATTCTCTTTGCTTCCATGTTCTTTCCATGTTCAGTTGTTACTCAGGCACAGATTGAACCATTGAGAAATTTGAAACTATTTGAAATATAAGAGACCGTATATTTGTTCTTCTTTAAGAAACCTAAGTTAAGCATGTACGGTATCATATAAGTGGCTTACAAGATTCAAAATAATATTAAAATCAGTAAAACTAAAATGAAGTAAAGATAATGCAAGAGATGTATCTATTGTTTTTCTAAATGTTATAAATGTGACAGGTGCAACTTACTTCCCTAAGGAGAGCTAAACAGTATGTGTACCATCATCTTCTGCCTTGCTTCCCACTGTAGCCTTCATCTTCCTATCCAAAGATGAAGAATAGCCCCTAAGCTTCAAACAATTGCCCACTAGTGCATAGCTAAACTATGTAATTTGCTACACATAATGATGACTAAATTAAATAGCTTTAAAACAAGATGAAACAAATTTCTGAAGGTTAATGGCATCAGTAGTTATTGGTCAAGATCAGAAAATGTATACTAGCAAATATAAACAAGAAGTTAGTTTTGCTCTCATGTCTTAATTGATTGATGATAAGGCAAAAGAAAGGAGGAATTACCTGCCAGTTAAAATGACTTTATTTGAGCCCAATATCTTTCAGGAGTATATTCCTTTCTCAAGGACATTCTAAAACAAACAAACAAACAAACAAAAACCAATACAAAAGAAGGATGATGCACAAGTTTACAAAGTATATCTTACAATATATATTTATAAAAATGGACAATGTTTATACAGTATGTGAGTTTCTTAGCTTTTACTTTTTACTTATTTTAGAGTCTGTCCATGTATTTTATGTTCATATTTTTTTGCATTTATTCATTTATTTTTTGTACTTAACAGTACACGTATCTATCAGTTCTAACCTAAACTACAAATAAATAAATGAATATTGTTTCCCATGAATACATCTGACTGTTTGCATTTAAAAAGTGTAACTTTCTGTTATGGACACCACTGAATTAGGGTATGCATAAAGAGAACTGTCCATTATTATAAATATTGTAACATGTCTATTATAAGCTTTTGCATAATCATTAGTTTCTACTGGTATTTTAGCTTTGTTTCTCTGTTTAGAGTGCCCTTGAAAAAAAATATTCTACCAAAATGGGTTGCGCTGTAATAAAATCAGTTTTACTTGCACTTGGGATTCATCCCTCCTCTTTTTTCTATTCCATTCCTGGCCATCTCTTTCAAGTTTTATGAGAAGCATAAACTTTTAGTGTGATGCAGCAGGGCTGTTCTTCATGTTGTTATGTTCTTTTATACAAGTGAAAACTCATGTTTTATTTCAGATTTATCAGTTTTGGAAGATTGCTGACTATTCTGCAAGGATTGTGATTAGTCATCATTATCTCATAGAGTTAGGCAGAAGAAAATTTATTTTAGTTAGTGTATGGCATTTATAGAGGCCACATAATCACTGATATACAAATTTAGTTTAAATAAAGGCAGAGGAAAGTTAAAAACAGTCCAATACTTTTTACAGAATTCATATCACCTGCAATTCCTTTCTTATACTGACTATTAACTGAATAGAACTGTCAGGCAAAAAAAAA